>OW964191.2:12332590-12602236 GCA_943136025.2 Agrotis puta
GGGGATGATCTATGTGATGTAATAGAAAGTTCTTGGCTTGCATTCCAGACAGCATGCGGCGGAGTCCAACCCCGGAGAGCCCCCGGGCGCGCCGCCGCCCCCGGAGCAGGACCCGCCGCGCTGCCCGCGCTGCCGCAAGCTGGTGACGCGCGGCGAGTGGGCGGCGCACTGGACGCGCCACTGGGAGCGCGACCGCCGCCCCTACCGCTGCGCGCTCTGCGAGAAGACCTTCCGCGACCCGCACCAGATACTCAAGCACGGTACTCTATCTAACAAACATCTATTTAAAGAAGTCTTGACTGATATTGCTAATAAATAACTCTGCAACAGTTACACAAAACAAAATGAACTGAAATTGTTGACTATTATAACGCAATCCATCAGAATGATATGTTAAGAAACTATCAACAAATAAAGCATTATAAAAAAAACAACTCCTTAATATGCGTTACAACTAACTTATCTTCTAAAAATCAGATAGATTTTGAAAGCTATAATTTTCTGAAAGACATGTTGTATTGTTGTAGTATAGAAAGTATCAAATTTTTTCGGGCCCGCTACACTCGCTCTTCAATGAAGATTCGACTTCATCAAGAAAGTTCTGATTTTTTGAGTTCCCTATGTTAAAGCTTAGTCCACGTAATCATTCTGGCTAAATTATTTAAACTCCTTTGACATCTCAATATTCCCAATGACAAACTAGACCCAGACTAGTTATGCCATCGGGTGTTGCATAATTAGCCCCCCTAGACCTAGCTCCTCCGTGTTGCACTCGGGCGCTTGAATCGCTAGCGGCAGCCCTGAGTACACTTAACTATATGGATACCCGCGACACGCAGCGCAGTAGTCCAATCGCTTTGCCACTGCGCCGACGCCGTCGTAAATTAAGGGTATGATTTAAACTATCACCAATTTAATTAGTTTTGTGTTTCTTAAATAATAGGGTTTGTCACCAAAGTGTAGTCACCAATAAATCACTTAAAATTCTAGAGATGGTCTAGTACCAAATAAATGGTTTTGTATGTATTATAATAGGTTTGTCCTAATAAGTATTTAAACAGACTAATTTAAAGAGATCAACAATAAATCATATTATATTATGTCATTAGAAAATTTCATAAAGTTTTAAAAAAAATTGGGTTGTCGTCATCATCGTTTCAACATTTTGTTACTGACCACCACCTAACAAGGAAGCTCGAACTTTAAACATTGAAGCGGGGCTCCTTTTTTGCGTGGAAGGTTTAAAGTAACCTAACACGGAACGTGTCGGGGTCTTTCAAACCCCACCATCTTCTTCGAACCTAATCTGTCCGTGTCGGGGTTCCACAAGTCCTGAGCTCGCTTCGCTCGCTCTTGGATCCCAAGTTCTCCTACTAACAGTGTCAATCGTCAAGGCATACAATCAAAGTCCAGAGGACCCATCGTTTAGCTCTGAAAGCGCACCAATTTGGTTCGCATCTTTGAACATATTTTCATTAAAATTACTAATTGATGTATTAAATTGGTAACGAATACTATTATTTTGGTGACAAAATAACAAGTCGCAGTCAAAGATCGATAATCAATTTTTTGGTGTGTACAGATCTACCATTCTGAGCACAAAGCTATTATTTAAATAATAAAACTATCATTATAAGAACGAAGTTAATATTCATCTTATTCACTACGATTTCATCCATCTCTTATTTTACATTAATATTAACATTAATTTCAATTTCACAATTCATTCCTAGGAACACTTTTTGTTTAAATAATAACGTATTTTATAGGCGATAGATCTATTAATTAAGTGATACAACTTGATGGCAAATATAAATTTTGATGAAAAAAAATATAGTTCCCTTTAATTAGTATTCTCGTTGGTGTATCACCTGTCGCAGGGCTGACGCACAACTACGAGGCGGGCGCGTCGGCCGAGCCCGTCAACAAGCGCTTCGTGTGCGACCTGTGTCCCGAGGCCTTCGTCTACATGCGGTGAGTCGCGCAGCTAATGACCTCTACGTTTTATACCAACATCAAGTATGAACAGGAACAAGTAACGATCCCTGCCAGGTGACGATAAATACTACAATGACAATCTCGTTTAATCATTTTGCACTTATTACAAGAATATGACGGTTTACAATTTTTGTACACAAAAGTTGCCAATCCGAAACTTACAGAACATTTGGTGTGCCTTAACCTTTTGACTGCCACAGTCGCGTGTTGCGACTACACGACAGACTTTTAAACGTCACTACAATGTAGCTTATCCAAATCCAAACTAATATTATAAATGCGAAAGTAACTCTGTCTGTCTGTCTGTCTGTCTGTCTGTCTTTTCTTCACGCCTAAACTACTGAACCGATTAGTGTTAAATTTGGTACAGACATAGTTTGGAACTTGAGAAAGGACATAGGATAGTTTTTAACCGACTTCAAAAAAAGGAGGATGTATTTTTTTTTATGTTTGTTACCGCATTACGACCGACTGGGTGAACCGATTTTCATGATTCTTTTTTTGTTTGAAAGCTGGTGCTTCCCGTGTGGTCCCATTGTAACCAAATCAGGATCTGATGATTGGATCTTGGAGAAATCGAGGGCAACCCTCAAATTTTATAGGCCCACGCATCGTTTTTCGTAAATTTTATGAAGTAATTTAAGTACTTGCGTATGGTAATCATCATCTTATGTAGTTGAGCTGATGGTGGAAGGTACAACTCCTTAACAGTAGTTTGTTACCGCATAACGACCGACTGGGTGAACCGATTTTCATAATTCTTTTTTTGTTTGAAAGCTGGTGCTTCCCGTGTGGTCTCATTGTTACCAAATCAGGATTTGATGATTGGATCTTGGAGAAAACGAGGGCAACCCTCAAATTTTATAGTCCCACGCATCGTTTTTCGTAAATCTTATGAAGTAATTTAAGTACTTGCGTATGATACTCATCATCTTATGTAGCTGAGCTGATGATGGAAGGTACAACTCCTTAACAGTAAGGAGTAGGCATTGACTGATTCATTGTTCGCATATCTCCGGAACTTCACGTCCAATTTAAATAATTCTTTTTTTTTGTGCTAGGTATCGTTCAACTTAGGGAATACTGTAAGTTTCATCAAAATCGGTTCAGTAGTTTTTGAGATAGGCAATTTTATTAGCTTATTGTGTACATGAGGGATGTTATTACCAGTGCTACGGATTATATTATATGTATTTGGCAAGAATTTGGGTTGAATTTTAACTAAAAAACGAAAAATAAAAAAATAAAAAATGTAACCGTCTTCAAAAAGAAGACTCTTCTTCTTTTTGAAGGCGGTTACAATTTTTTTTTTGAAAAAGTTTTTTATTATATATATTTTTAAGGGTTAAGCTGCGCTTGCCGAGGTTGGTCTGTGGATGGGTAAAAAGCACTCGGAAAGCACGTAAAGCCGTTGGTCCCGGCTGTCATTTGAAGATCTTTGACAGTCGTTACTGTCAGAAGCTCTAAAGTCTGACAGCCAATCTTACCATGGGGTATCGTATTACCCAGTTACTGGGTTGTGGAGGTCCGACTGGCAGTCGCTCCATGTAAAATACTGATATCCAGCTGCATCTGGTTTGACTGGAAGCCGACCTCAATATAGTTGGGAAAAACGCTAGGCAGATGATGAACGGAGTATAGATAATTCTATTAGTACTATATGTCGAGTGGTCCTTATGCTCGATAGATGGCGGTGATCGCGCAATGATGTCGATTGTTACACGAGTTCGATCGTTACACGGGACAAAGAAAGCTACTTTGTTTTATACTATGTAGTGATTAAATGCAAGTAACATTGGTCCGACCTGTTTATTTGTCAGTGTTTAGTAATCCGTTTGTGCTGGATAGGATAATCTCAAGCCCGGGGAAGGACATAGGGCTACTTTTTATAAACACACCATGCAGGTAAAGATTGATGAAGAAACCACTGGTAGAATTTTGAAATTTGCAGATTTCTATTATTTTTTAATCGTGGTAAAATCATCAAATGAGTCCTCCCAACCAGGGCACGGCGGGAGGGACTGTCAGACTTGACCGACTAAAATCTACGGTGTCTTTCAATAGCCCTTTACGTACCGGGGTCACGGTAATTCGTAAGTCCCGCGACCCCGGCAGGCTTTGGCCCTCTAAAATAATGAGCACTTAGAAAGGAATTCAGATAATTCCACCCTCAAGAGATTCCCTCTAAATATTAGGTATAGGTGTTCAAAGATTGTATGGAAACTAATTTTGAAGTTAGAAATCTGGGATGTACGATGTGAAGTTACATAAAAAAATATAAGTATGTATTAAAAAAAACGTAATGAGGCAGACCAAATTCTACGCGAGCGAAGCAGCGGGCAAAAGCTAGTTAAAATATATCTAACTTCACTACTGTTTTGTATGTACCGGTAAACGGGGTTACTTTGAATCATGGGGTAAATTTGATAGAAACTACTTATCGACATAAAATTGCAAATTGCGTAAGACGGAACAACTTTTAGTAGAATTTTTTTTTTCGGATTACAAATATGGTAAACTGTCACAATCCTTTTTGTGGGTGCGCTGGTGATGGCACGTCGTTTCGTGCAAAAAAATTATGTTTTTTATCAATACCTTTTCTTTCTGTTTTTCTATAGTTTATTGGGGCTACTTTCAGATTCTATGTTAAAAACGGGGAGTTCCAAAGTAACCCCAGAATGATTTTACCTTTTATCACATTGTTTTATTTATTTTTCTAAAAAACTACGCTTTATTTTTGTTCTTTTTTTACTTTTACAGAGAGAACTATAAAAACCGATAATTACCTATTTTTTAATTCTTTTTATATTAAAAAATTACAGTCAGTTAAAGTTCAAAATTAATCAAAGTAACCTCATTTTACGGTACTTATGTATTTATTTTTCTTAGCTTGGCGCTGAGAGCACGTTCTTGTTTTTTGATATGGCGGTCAAAGGGTTAAACAGATTGCTGACCGATTAACTGACGTCAAAGTATCCTCTGATATCGACCACCTCCCTCTGGAGCATAGGCATTCCACCAAAGTAAGCGGCGTCTCGAGGGTGTAGTGTGTCCTCAGCTACCTGCTGTCGCACCGCACGCGCGCGCACCCCGAGGCGGCGGGGCGTGCGCTGGCGCTGCGCTGCGGCGTGTGCGCGCGCCACTTCGCGCACATCAACTTTGTATCCTCTGACATCGCCCACCTCCCTCTGGTCCCCCCAGCTACCTGCTGTCGCACCGCACGCGCGCGCACCCCGAGGCGGCGGGGCGTGCGCTGGCGCTGCGCTGCGGCGTGTGCGCGCGCCACTTCGCGCACATCAACTTTGTATCCTCTGACATCGCCCACCTCCCTCTGGTCCCCCCAGCTACCTGCTGTCGCACCGCACGCGCGCGCACCCCGAGGCGGCGGGGCGTGCGCTGGCGCTGCGCTGCGGCGTGTGCGCGCGCCACTTCGCGCACATCAACTTTGTATCCTCTGACATCGCCCACCTCCCTCTGGTCCCCCCAGCTACCTGCTGTCGCACCGCACGCGCGCGCACCCCGAGGCGGCGGGGCGTGCGCTGGCGCTGCGCTGCGGCGTGTGCGCGCGCCACTTCGCGCACATCAACTTTGTATCCTCTGACATCGCCCACCTCCCTCTGGTCCCCCCAGCTACCTGCTGTCGCACCGCACGCGCGCGCACCCCGAGGCGGCGGGGCGTGCGCTGGCGCTGCGCTGCGGCGTGTGCGCGCGCCACTTCGCGCACATCAACTTTGTATCCTCTGACATCGCCCACCTCCCTCTGGTCCCCCCAGCTACCTGCTGTCGCACCGCACGCGCGCGCACCCCGAGGCGGCGGGGCGTGCGCTGGCGCTGCGCTGCGGCGTGTGCGCGCGCCACTTCGCGCACATCAACTTTGTATCCTCTGACATCGCCCACCTCCCTCTGGTCCCCCCAGCTACCTGCTGTCGCACCGCACGCGCGCGCACCCCGAGGCGGCGGGGCGTGCGCTGGCGCTGCGCTGCGGCGTGTGCGCGCGCCACTTCGCGCACATCAACTTTGTATCCTCTGACATCGCCCACCTCCCTCTGGTCCCCCCAGCTACCTGCTGTCGCACCGCACGCGCGCGCACCCCGAGGCGGCGGGGCGTGCGCTGGCGCTGCGCTGCGGCGTGTGCGCGCGCCACTTCGCGCACATCAACTTTGTATCCTCTGACATCGCCCACCTCCCTCTGGTCCCCCCAGCTACCTGCTGTCGCACCGCACGCGCGCGCACCCCGAGGCGGCGGGGCGTGCGCTGGCGCTGCGCTGCGGCGTGTGCGCGCGCCACTTCGCGCACATCAACTTTGTATCCTCTGACATCGCCCACCTCCCTCTGGTCCCCCCAGCTACCTGCTGTCGCACCGCACGCGCGCGCACCCCGAGGCGGCGGGGCGTGCGCTGGCGCTGCGCTGCGGCGTGTGCGCGCGCCACTTCGCGCACATCAACTTTGTATCCTCTGACATCGCCCACCTCCCTCTGGTCCCCCCAGCTACCTGCTGTCGCACCGCACGCGCGCGCACCCCGAGGCGGCGGGGCGTGCGCTGGCGCTGCGCTGCGGCGTGTGCGCGCGCCACTTCGCGCACATCAACTTTGTATCCTCTGACATCGCCCACCTCCCTCTGGTCCCCCCAGCTACCTGCTGTCGCACCGCACGCGCGCGCACCCCGAGGCGGCGGGGCGTGCGCTGGCGCTGCGCTGCGGCGTGTGCGCGCGCCACTTCGCGCACATCAACTTTGTATCCTCTGACATCGCCCACCTCCCTCTGGTCCCCCCAGCTACCTGCTGTCGCACCGCACGCGCGCGCACCCCGAGGCGGCGGGGCGTGCGCTGGCGCTGCGCTGCGGCGTGTGCGCGCGCCACTTCGCGCACATCAACTTTGTATCCTCTGACATCGCCCACCTCCCTCTGGTCCCCCCAGCTACCTGCTGTCGCACCGCACGCGCGCGCACCCCGAGGCGGCGGGGCGTGCGCTGGCGCTGCGCTGCGGCGTGTGCGCGCGCCACTTCGCGCACATCAACTTTGTATCCTCTGACATCGCCCACCTCCCTCTGGTCCCCCCAGCTACCTGCTGTCGCACCGCACGCGCGCGCACCCCGAGGCGGCGGGGCGTGCGCTGGCGCTGCGCTGCGGCGTGTGCGCGCGCCACTTCGCGCACATCAACTTTGTATCCTCTGACATCGCCCACCTCCCTCTGGTCCCCCCAGCTACCTGCTGTCGCACCGCACGCGCGCGCACCCCGAGGCGGCGGGGCGTGCGCTGGCGCTGCGCTGCGGCGTGTGCGCGCGCCACTTCGCGCACATCAACTTTGTATCCTCTGACATCGCCCACCTCCCTCTGGTCCCCCCAGCTACCTGCTGTCGCACCGCACGCGCGCGCACCCCGAGGCGGCGGGGCGTGCGCTGGCGCTGCGCTGCGGCGTGTGCGCGCGCCACTTCGCGCACATCAACTTTGTATCCTCTGACATCGCCCACCTCCCTCTGGTCCCCCCAGCTACCTGCTGTCGCACCGCACGCGCGCGCACCCCGAGGCGGCGGGGCGTGCGCTGGCGCTGCGCTGCGGCGTGTGCGCGCGCCACTTCGCGCACATCAACTTTGTATCCTCTGACATCGCCCACCTCCCTCTGGTCCCCCCAGCTACCTGCTGTCGCACCGCACGCGCGCGCACCCCGAGGCGGCGGGGCGTGCGCTGGCGCTGCGCTGCGGCGTGTGCGCGCGCCACTTCGCGCACATCAACTTTGTATCCTCTGACATCGCCCACCTCCCTCTGGTCCCCCCAGCTACCTGCTGTCGCACCGCACGCGCGCGCACCCCGAGGCGGCGGGGCGTGCGCTGGCGCTGCGCTGCGGCGTGTGCGCGCGCCACTTCGCGCACATCAACTTTGTATCCTCTGACATCGCCCACCTCCCTCTGGTCCCCCCAGCTACCTGCTGTCGCACCGCACGCGCGCGCACCCCGAGGCGGCGGGGCGTGCGCTGGCGCTGCGCTGCGGCGTGTGCGCGCGCCACTTCGCGCACATCAACTTTGTATCCTCTGACATCGCCCACCTCCCTCTGGTCCCCCCAGCTACCTGCTGTCGCACCGCACGCGCGCGCACCCCGAGGCGGCGGGGCGTGCGCTGGCGCTGCGCTGCGGCGTGTGCGCGCGCCACTTCGCGCACATCAACTTTGTATCCTCTGACATCGCCCACCTCCCTCTGGTCCCCCCAGCTACCTGCTGTCGCACCGCACGCGCGCGCACCCCGAGGCGGCGGGGCGTGCGCTGGCGCTGCGCTGCGGCGTGTGCGCGCGCCACTTCGCGCACATCAACTTTGTATCCTCTGACATCGCCCACCTCCCTCTGGTCCCCCCAGCTACCTGCTGTCGCACCGCACGCGCGCGCACCCCGAGGCGGCGGGGCGTGCGCTGGCGCTGCGCTGCGGCGTGTGCGCGCGCCACTTCGCGCACATCAACTTTGTATCCTCTGACATCGCCCACCTCCCTCTGGTCCCCCCAGCTACCTGCTGTCGCACCGCACGCGCGCGCACCCCGAGGCGGCGGGGCGTGCGCTGGCGCTGCGCTGCGGCGTGTGCGCGCGCCACTTCGCGCACATCAACTTTGTATCCTCTGACATCGCCCACCTCCCTCTGGTCCCCCCAGCTACCTGCTGTCGCACCGCACGCGCGCGCACCCCGAGGCGGCGGGGCGTGCGCTGGCGCTGCGCTGCGGCGTGTGCGCGCGCCACTTCGCGCACATCAACTCGCTGCGCCGCCACCTGCGCGCGCACTCGGGCGAGCGCAACTTCCTGTGCAACGTGTGCGGCAAGGCGCTGTCTTCGCGCGAGCACCTCAAGTTCCACATCCGCATCCACACGGGCTACAAGCCCAACGTCTGCAAGTGAGTCTAATATCACCTTCGCCCGAACGAGACACCGTATATAATTTCGTAAGTCAGTAAAGTTGGGCCAAGAATATTGCCCTGGGTAATCCTATAAATAAATGTACTGTATTGAAGTGGTAACCAAATATGCAGTGACGATCGCTCACTTTTCAGACAAGATCACTCGTTAATTAGAGATTCAATCTTACTTAAAAGTTCTTCCAATAGTTAGTAAAGGTGGGCACGCCGCGGTAAGACCCCTCTTAGAGGAGAGATTGGATAGGCGTCACGACGTCCCGATCTACCGCATGACGCAGGTCCTCGCCGGGCACGGAAGTTTCGGGAGGTACTTGTGTCGGATTAGCAGGGAAACGTCTGGGTGTCACCACTGCGAGTCGTGTGGTCGCCTCCTTCTGCGAAGCAGTCATGCTAGCGAAAGAGGAGGCGGGATGCGTGAGAGAGAGGACAGCGTCCACCTCATAACCCAGCCGCAGTGGTAGACGCCCACGGTGACGGACGTCGCAAGACGATCACCGGCGACCGTAGGCGTGGGCATGCAGGCGGCGAGTAATGGGCAACTCGCTGTCCGACTATGCACAATGCCTGGGTCGACGGTGCGTTGTGTTCCACGTTCGCCTCAAATTTGGATTTTAGTCAGTACAAATCTGACAGTCCCTCCTGCCCTGCCCTGGGTGGGAGGACTCATTTGATGAATATACCACGCTAAAAAAAATTGGTTGCCTGTAAAGTCGGTATACGGGCGAAAGTTTTACGTGACAACGACTTTGAGTGGTAAAATAATTTTAGGCTAACCATGCCCGAGTGAAAGGGACGCGTGCCTCTCACTCGCTCTCATTGAGAGCGCATAACGCGAGCGGAGCGTAACGCAGTTTCTTGAAGTGTCACCCGGCAAACCAATTTATAACACGTTGTCACGTCAAAACTATAGTACAGGTTTAGTAGCGTTTGACGCTGTTACTATAGTGTCAGACGTTTAATTAAAATATTGGAAACGCTCTTTTTGCTCGTCTGTTCTAACAACTAAAATTATTTGATTTCAGAACGTGTGGTAAAGGCTTCGTGAAGAAGTGCAACCTGACGCTGCACGAGCGAGTCCACTCCGGCGAGAAGCCGCACGTGTGCTCGCACTGCGGCAAGGCCTTCAGTCAGAGGTCCACACTGGTCATCCACGAGCGGTAAGAGCCAGGGAGCCTGGTCACCAGCCCCCCCCCCCCCCCCTCCGTCCACTGACCTGTGTGTGTCGCAGGTACCACTCGGGCGCGCGGCCCTACGTGTGCGGGCTGTGCGGGCGCGGCTTCGTGGCCAAGGGGCTGCTGTCCATGCACCTCAAGACCACCTGCATATAGCGCCTGCCTACATAGGTAACTATACTTCCATACATACATACAGAGATTCTCATCTGGGTAAGCTGAAAATGCAAATGAAATGTAACTGATACTATGCCTTTGGTTCACGTTCATACTGATGTCTCCAACATCGTAAAGAGCATACACAAAGTACTACAGTCTACTTGCTTTCTATCTAGCGTTCATAACTTATGTTGGCTCTGACCATTCTAATTAGAAACAGTTTTTTTGCAAATCACTTGGTTTTGGATATATTGGTGATCTAGCGGCACTGAATCAAATTAAATAAATGTAGGCAAAATGTTTCTATAAGAAAAATATCATATACAGGATTTAAATGAGGATTATGATGTTATTTACTTTCTTCTCTTCACGGCAGCTATCCATTTCCTGCATAGTTCATCTTTCCAAGAGGCGCTTGGGAATCAGTAAAACTTACATTATTCTTGCTGTTTACAACACAACAACTGCTGTGAAAAAATTTTTTTTTTTGGCGGAATAATGCGAAAAAAATTAGTTTATTTGGCAAGCCTTAGGCTCACAATTACACTGAAAAATTACGAGAATACAATCGAAAAGGAAGAAAATTATATAAAGATATATATAGATATAAAGATATACGAAATTACGTATAGATTATCTGGCTCTTATGGAAGCCACGTCAGTTTCCTTGAGGAAAGCTTAGAAGATAACGCGCTGCCTTGGTCGGTAACCAATACTCGCCGTCTGTACGGTGCCTACGGTAGCCGGATTTTGCCCCGCCATGTCCGATGTCTTGGACGTCTTCAGCGGTGGCTGGACCGTGAGGTGGAGCATGTTCTTTCCCTCGCGTATTGCAACTGCTCCTCATCACCTGCCGTTGAATCCCTGAGGTACAAGGCCTTTCCGAAACAACGGTGTCCGATGACAACTTGCGTCAGACAAGAGTCTCGACATAGTATACAGTGTTCTCTTACGGCAGTTTCTCGATCACAGGAGAGTTTGGAGGATCAAGAGCGTCATGCCCTCTCACGTGAGTCTGAGACTTCCACCGAAAGGGATTCGCGCCACTAAAAAATTCATTGTTAAGTTCCGACATCATCCATGTGAACGAAGTCGCGGGCACAGCTAGTGATTAACATATTTATTTTTATTATTTTAAAACCAATTTGATTTCCATAAAAAAAATTATGGTGACCTTAAAAGATAAATATATCCTGTTCGCTTTTTTTAGAACGTTTCATGAGAAACAATTACGTCATACTTAACTTGCCCGCGGTTTCACCCGCGTCATGTTAGGCGTTTGGCACGTTAGTCCCGCCTCCATCAGATCCCTTGAAGAGCGTTTGGAACACGAAACGCCGTGACTCTGGCCTTGTCCTTGATCGGACGGCGAGCTACCCATTACTCCCCGTCCGCAAGCAGCTGGAATATGCCCCGCGTTTTCGATGCCCTGGGCGTCTTCAGCGGTGGCTGGGGTGAGAGGTAGAGGATGTCCTTTCCCCCACGCGTTCTGACTGCTACCCATTCCCTTCCGCGGCGGTAAGACCCCTCTTTGAGGAGTGGCTGGATAGGCGTCACGGCGTCCTGACCTACCGCATGACGCAGGTCCTCACCGGACACGGAAGTTTCGGGAGGTTCCTGTGTCTGATAGGGAGGGAAGAAACGCCTGGGTGTCACCACTGCGAAGATCGTCCGGAGGACACGGTGGAGCATACGGTGCAGGACTGCCCCGCTTGGGCAGAGCACCGCCGTGTCCTCACGACGGCGATAGGCGGAGAACTCACGCGTCCGGCATTGGTCGAGGCCATGCTGCGGGGCGAGACGGAGTGGGAGGCGGTCGCCTCCTTCTGCGAAGCAGTCATGCTCGTGAAGGAGGAGGCGGGCCGCCTGAGGGAGAGGACAGCGTCCTCCCTCCACCCCAGCCGCAGCGGTAGACGCCCACGGCGTCGGACGTCGCAAGACGATCTCCGGCCACCGTAGGCGCGGGCATGCGGGCAACGAGTAATGGGCGACTCGCTGTCCGACCATGGACCATGCCCGGGTCGACGGCGCGTTGTGTTCCACGCGCGCCTCAAAGAGTGTCAGCATAGTAACGGGGCCTGTAGAGGGCCAAAGCCTGCCGGGGTCGCGGGACCAAGGGATTACCGTGACCCCGGTACGTAAAGGGCTATTGAAGGACACCGTGGATTTTAGTCAGTACAAGTCTGACAGTCCCTCCCGCCCTGCCCTGGGTGGGAGGACTCATTTGATGATTTTACCACGATAAAAAAAAAAAAAAAAAAAAAACCCATTCCCTTCGCCTGCCACCGTTCCCCTGAGGTACCTCCCGAAACATCCGTACCCGGGACTTCCGTCTGGTTGAAGGTCAGGACGCAGTAGCGCCTCTCCAACCACTCCTCAAAGTAACATACCGTCATTATTTTGTTGCGATATTATTTTGAAACTGTGATATCTCCTAATACATTCATTGAAATCAAATGTTGTCGAGGGCAATTTCGTACAAAATTAAATGCCTGTGATGATGAACGCATTTATTTGGATAAGGATTAATATCATGTTAATGAAAATACCTTCGCAAATTATGCATTACTTAAAAACAAATTTGTATGTTATTTTAGAGAATTTTAATGTACTTATCAACAGTAAATATTGGGCAATAATTATAGTTGTGAATGTAAATAATATGTTAGTAGTAAATACTAGCGTTTGTTATCGTTCGCGTGCTATGTGACAAGCGTGTCAATCAAGTAGTACGTACTATGATTGTTTGTGTAGTTTAAGAAAGAAAGTCGACGGCGGCGACCTTACCGGGACAAGCCGTGTTTAACTGTTTATTATAATAACACATAGGTTGCTTGTAAAAATGACACGAACTTTATTCTCATCTATTCCATAATAACAACCATTTTAGGAAGGAAATAAAATGTCTCTCAAATGTCACTTATCTTGAACTATTTCTGCCTTTTTTTCCTACAACTGGAATTATCCTGTATCCTGGGTGCGTTTACAAACTTTTAAACTCGCATACACAATTACCCAGACCCGGAACGGAACAGCTACTTGTAGATGGTACAAATATTTATTCCGTGCGGGAATCGAACCCGCGATACCGACCGCAGCTTCCGATCAATTTGATCGAAGAACGCAGCAGTCTAATCAGTAAATGTCTGTCAATGCACTCACTATACAGGAGAAATGACTAGTGTGGGAGAAATTGGAAAAGAAAGAAACTAGTTACTCGGAGATATATTCCGAAGCGCATACTGTTCCTTGATTTCGACACATCCCTAAAATTGAAATCAAAATTCATGGTGTATTTTTTCTGGTGTCGACAGTTGTTGTAGGGTAGGTATGCTCTGATCTCGCGAAGAACGCTTAAATCGCGAAGAACTCTTAAATCATTTTTGATTTTTAACCGACTTCAAAAAAGAAGGAGGTTATTAATTCGGCGGTATATTTTTTTGTGTGTTTGTAACGCGATTACTCCACCAATTGTGGCCCGATTATCAAAATTCTTTTTTTTTGTTCGAAAGGAGTTCTGAAGTGGTCCCATAGTCACAGAGAAATCGAGGGCAACCCTCATATTTTATGGGCCCACACGTCGTTTTTCGCAAATCGTATGAAGTAATTTCAGTACTTGCGTATGGTAATCATCAGCTCAGTCTCATGTAGCTGAGCTGATGATGGAAGGTAAGGCAAATTTCCAGAACATCAAGTCCGATTTAAGTAATTTATTTTTTGTTGTACAAGGCATCGTTCAACTTAGGGAATACTGCAAGTTTTATCAAAATCGGTTTAGCAGTTTTTGAGATAGGGAATTTTATTAGCTTAATGTGTACATGAGCGATGTTATTACCAGTGCTACGGATTACAAAATTCTAGTGCACAAGAAAATTATGTATTTGACAAGAATTTGGGTTAAATATTGAAACTGAAAAGAGTAAAATTAAATAGTTTAAAAAAAGGCCTTCAAAAACAACCACAAAAAAGGTAAAATAACCTACTAAACAACTTTTCTTTCGGAAGTAGATGGCAAAAAAAAAACAAAGCCATCGATTTCCGAAAGAAAAGTTGCTTTGTAGGCTTTTTAACCTTTTTTTAGTTCTTCATTTATTCCATAGATGTCGCTAGTTTTCTTTATGTTGACTTAATTTTATTGTGTTGGCTAAATTTTTTACTAAACAGCGTCGTTCAACTAGCTGCCCGAATGATATTTAGCAGCAGCGTTGGCCATTCGGCTATTCATATTTGAATGCCAAATCTTAAAATACTCATACGCAACTGGTTGTCTCGCTTGTTGAGTGGTGCAAGTGATACTGCTCAGCTGTGATCTAGGATTCAAGAGGATTATCAGATACGATAGGATTATTATATTTTCCAATAAATACATTTTCCTTGCTATTTTGACTTACTACGAGTATAAGAGAAAAGTTTCTTGTGCTGGGGCCACACAAACGGCAAATGACGTTACTTATCGCAATGATGGACGTTTACACGAACATTTAAATTCGGAATTTCCCGTTAGTCTGGCTCACACATTAAAAAACATTTTTTTTTAATGTTATCTATTTTGATTTTCATAAATTTTGCATAAGTTGGAGATGTAAGTAGATAAGAAAGTGTAGAATTGATCAATAATATTAAAATGTATGGTCGAATTTCTAAACTAAAAGAATAACTTTGTAGATACAATTGAATATCCCATCGACGATTACATGACATAGACCACGCGCTCCACCAAGAGGAGGTTGCGGTTCACCTAGTGGTGGTGTTATGGCAATAATGACACTATGCTTTATGACAATTTAGTTATTTATGCAACTGTTGTATAATCAGGGGTATTAAAACACGAATGCGGGTTTATCACACGAGGCGTAGCCGAGTGTGATAATAGTATCACATGAGTGTTTTAATACCTAATTATAACAGTTGCATACAAGACTTTATCTACAATCATGATGTGAATCCTCTATAAAAGATTCTCATACCATAGGGCGTTGTACAGTGTTGTAAGAACTATGTAAATTCAAGAAAAGTCTAATTGCGAAGCATGTAAAATAAACAAAACCTCAATAAGTAAAAGAATTATTTATCATTTTTGTAAACAACGCACACAGTAATTGTTTGTTTGCTATTTCCAATATTCAAGTGAAAAAATGGCGGGAAAAAACACGATAAGACGAGAATCCGAAATTACGAATTAGTCTACAATTTATTGTTCTTTTTTCAAAATTTTACCGATCTGGTGGTTAAAATGTCATTGCATGAGAACGTTCTTTTTTTGAAATTCATAATATCACGCGTTTGGATGATTTAATGATCATAATATCATGGAGTGTTTTAATGTTGGCAATAAGGTAATTGTTATAGGTTCTTTTATAGAGAATTAATAGCATGATAGTAGATAAAGGTTTATTACACGTTCTCACTACGTCTGTTCTGTATAAGAACCGAAAAATAAGAATCTCGTATCGTTGCAGGTCCCCGCGGCGACAGAGCGGCGCACACAGACTGATCCCTACGATAAGTAGATACATACTATTTTCAATAGTATTATGTAGTGACGTGTACATACTGTAGCTAGCTAACTGTAGTCTATAGTGAGACATCACGGATGGCCCGAGAGCTACGTGCAGTTTTTGGAAAGGATTCCAAGCACTCTGAAAACTTGTCCAATACTTCTTTATTTATCTATAAACATAGAAATGCAGGCCTGGCTGAGTAGAGAAGTCGCGATTGAACGAAAAGGAAACCTGATTGAACGGAAAGGAAAAGGAAACCATACTTTTAAAATTGAATGGTACATAATTTAAGAGAGAGAAAAAATATATTGGACAAGTTTTCAGCGTGTCTGAAACACTTTTCCAAAAGTGCACGTAACTCTCCAGCTTGAAGCATTGTGATATAATGTTAAACTGTTTGTTCTACGTCTTAACACGTACGACAGTGCCTCACCGAAGGTTTAAGAAAAAAAATTGAAAAAAAAAATTTGGTGGCTAAAATCTATGTTTTACGTTAAGTTTCAAACAAAATAGAATTTAACCATCAAATTCAAACTGTTTTGTGGTAACCGTAAGTTTATTTAATAATAAGGCCAGTATAATCTAGCTTTTGGAGAACTTGTGTTTATTTAGTAAAAGGTTTCTAAAATGTTTTCATAGAAGGACCTTCGCACATAACATTTTGAAACAAGAAACGCACATGGGTATTTATTTCATTTAAGGTCAAAGATCAACATTTTTTTAATACATGAAATGAATTTCATCACAAAGTAAACTTATGATAATTATTTTGATCATACACTTGACGACCAAAATACAGAAATGACAGTGATATCGTGCGCAATGTCAACAGATCAATGTTTTCAAAACATTGAGTGTTATGTTGGCGAGCAGGACTACCCCGACCTGACCTTTCACAAAAAAATATCTATTTTTCACGTACCTACAGTCAGTAGAACAGGTGTGCAGATCATTTTCAGTTTTATAATGTTCTGCCATAGTTTTAACTTTTAAACGTACATAATAACGCCTGCGTCGCGAATCGTAAAGATTTTTATGGAAAAAATAATTCTAGAATCTGCGCTGTAATTTTCAATGTAAGTTGTGGCTGAATACCAAACTCTTTGGCTGCATGTAGCATACAGCCAAAAAGTACATGCATATAGTATACAAGAAAATGGTTTGAAAATTGCTGCATACATACCTAACTGTTTGACTGACTGTACCAAGCCACCAACTACCATAAGCATCAAAACTTTTAGACTCGTAGTAAAAGGTAACTAATCAATATTAAATGTTGTTACATTGATTGTTTGGCTCCCCGATAACTTTCATTAAGTAAAGTGTTCATTTGTTATCACGTTGACGACTTACTCAAGTCTCCAATAAGTTCTAGAACATCTTTCGTGTCTCCACAATGCAAGATATATCTGTGCGGTCTGGAAGTCTCGATGGTTCCACGGCGAGTGATAAACAAATGACAGATGTTTATAGAAGTACGACATGTTTCTAATCAGTTATGATAGAAATGTCGTTCTAATTGCTACATAGCTATGTCTTAAAACAATAAAATAACGGCTGTATCCCAGTAGTTCAATTGTCACACATTAATGTGAACGAAAAAGCTTTTTTATTGAGGTATATTTTAATACAATCATGTTGACATTTAGATTCACTTAATTAATTGAATTGGCACTGTCAATTAATCTCCATGTAACATAATATGATTTTTGTCTTATCATGAGGTATCGTATTACCCAGTTACTGGGTTGTGGAGGTCCGATAGGCAGTCGCTACATGTAAAATACTGATATTCAGCTGAATCAATATTGGGGTCGGCTTCAAGTCGAACCAGATACAGCTACAATATAGTATAGCAACTATATAGTTGGGAAAAGGCTTGGCAGATGATGATGATAACATAATATGGTTCTACTATCCTCTAGTACAGTAATCTTTTTGTGTTAAACTGTTATACAACATTAGAAAACCGTTTGAAAATTGCTGCCTGCATTCCTAATCGTTTTGCTGATTATAATATTGAATAGCCACGTGTGTATGTGTAGTATTCCTTCTGTTCGCATCTGTTCAGCGAGTGTGGTCGCTTGCTGCAGTCTGTTATCTGATAGTAATTAACAATATTTGATTGATATCGTCGCTCGTTAATATATTACGAGTCTGACGCAACTCGACACACACTTGCACGCTATTGCTTGCCTTGCAAGACAGCTGTAGCTACACATTGAAAATAATGTAACGAAGAGGCGTGATAATTCGCGACTGCCTGTAAATCTTAGCGCACAAAATTTTGATTAAGTTTGTAAGTATAAATAACATAGTTATGAAGTATTAAGTCCAGTCCTCATTAGCATTAAGTTGTGTGAATATCATATTCATATGCCACTTTAATACGTAACTACCGCTGTACCCAGCGTTACTAAAGATGCGTCAAATAGGCAATATTTTTACTAGTATGATTGGCTGCAACTGCAATACAAATGCCGGCAATATTGGCAACAATAGGCATGTTGACACCATCAATAAATTGCAACTTCAATTAGTCCATCAGCTTGAGTGTTGAATCCATTATGGACACGAATTTTATCCTTTGTTAAATCGATGCATATTTACAATGAAATAACTCCTCAAACTTCGACAGTGGGGTTTGTGACGTCGGACGCAATTAAAAACTACTTCGTTTTGGCAATTTGAAAAGGGTCTTATCTTCGTCTTAGTCAATTCGGTTTACGTAACAAAAGAAAAAATACGTGTCAGTTTTTTTTTTGTTAATCTAGCTGATAAATTCCCTATTACAGCTATGCACTTTATGACAATATTTTGAATATGGCCCGGCCATATAGCCACACATTTTTGTCTGACCGTAATGCAAAATTATGAGCCATGCTGGTTCAGGCTATTACCGAGATATACAATATTGAAAGTATTTTTGAGCTGGCCGGGAATGTTGTAGCCACATTTTGAATTAAAAATATTGCCCGTTTAGATGCACTTTCACAATAATGTATTATATATTCCCCTTGTTTGATACATCCGACTAGGATAACATGTTGCCATTTTGGTGGCTCGATTACAATAAATTACTCAAATTAGAAATCTCACCTGGAGATTTTAAAGACTCACCCTGGATAATTTACAAAATACGGTTAAATGTATGTCGGATGTAAATGGGTGTCAAATTCTGCATTTGACTTTTACTTAAATTTAAATGGAATAATAATGGTCCTATGTACCCGAGTAAATTAATAATAAGTGAATACAAACATAGTATGTAGCGACAAGTGCCTCACCATGTGATAATACTTAGTGTTTTGTGACAACACTGTAGCCGGGGAACACCTCACCTGCACTGCTCTGCCAGCTGATCGAGTTCATTTGATGTGACCTTCGATGATGTGATTAAAAGTATGATAGTACCTTCAGATGTGTGAGGAGAGATGTTTCCCAGTTAGGGTTCCAGTGTTAAGTAACTGTAATATATTAATATTAAGATAAGATATACGTAAGCCTGTCTCCACACAAAACTACCACCTAATTAATAATTATGGCAATTAAACTAATTATGACATACGACGTTACACGTATATTTTTGTAAAAAACTGCATAATAAAGAGCATTTCTTGTTTTGTTGATGAATATTGTCCAAAAACTATGAAATATGAATACCCTTAACATTTGTAATGTAAAAATTGAAATAAGAATTTTTCTCTTTGTACTCCCAACTAAACAGTTGTGTATGCAAGTATGAAAAGTTGGTAGATCGATGGGCCGCAACATATCAACTAGTAGTAGGGCAGGTGTCGCTAGCTACCTGCACACCGTACAGTTTTGTCATGTGTACTTATTTAATACCAGCAAAGAGTTGAATGTTGTCGAACTGAATGCTTATCATTTAATGCCTAATTACAATCGTCAATGAATGCATGTGAATGGAAACATTTGCTGAACACAATAATGTAATAAATAAATATTGCTCTGTGTTTGTACTACCGTGGTATGATTTGCAACTGTTTGTGAGGGCTCAGCGAGGAGCGACTGACGTGAAATGTTTCCTACTGATAACACGAACTTATTAACTAATGGGATTTTCATTTAATACCCTTCCTTGATTAGACGATCTAAGCATGATAACGGTATGGACTTGGATTGTGGGTTCTGCGGCGCAGGAAATAAAGTTCATTATGCAAAAAAATATTGACTTGTTATCGTTCACAGTTAAAATATGATTTGTAAAGTCTCTGTGCCTTTTTGGGTGAAATTATTTTTGACAAACTGGTTTATTAAATAGAAAATTAGTAGTGAAAGCCGGTCATGGTGATTTTAGTTATACTTAATTATTGTTATAACTAAGCGTTCTGAATACAAATTGTGATAAAAACCTTAAAAAAGGCTTATGTTTTATGTAATCTGGCTCGAGCCACGCAGGCGATGCATCTTTTTTCTTTGAAAAAATGTGTGAGGCCCGCCCCTTTGGGCGAGGACTAATGCTACTTGCTGCCATCCTTGCATAATTCAGTATCATCATCTTATAATATACATAATTTTATTATGGCCTTATATAAATACATAAATCAATATATTATTATTGTATTTTCTAATTCTGTTTGCTTCAGACATGGGAATGCGATTTAATAATGGTAAGGGTTAATTGTATTTATCAGAAAGTCGTAAAAGTCGGTCTTATTATATTTCAATGCCTTTTTAATTCAAAACGAGGCGCGGGCAATAAATAAATCACAAATGTTATGATTTGTGTCGAGCTGATGACACTGTGTCGAAGGTTCCTGATAAGCTGAGATACTAATTGAAGCGATTAGAACAAAATAATAAGAAGCTCAACTTTCAGAAGCGGCCGTGTGACGAATGTTAAGGGAGTGAGCACACTTCATCATATCTGTATGACTATGTTGGACAGAAGTATGTCTGGAACACTGGACGTGTTACGGTTACTCAGTAGGTATGGTTACTTCACTTTAATGAATTGAACCTCCATGAACAATATGAAGTAGGTACAGTACATCGCATTATGTCCACCTTATGTACTTGTTAGTAGTTTCCAGCATCAATCAATTTGAAATTTAATTAGTAATTGGTGTTTTGAGTATAGTATTACCAGTTACTGGGTGGTGGAGGTCCGACTAGCAGTCGCTCCATATAAAATACTGGTATTCAGCTGCATTTGGTTCAACTGGAAGCCGACCCCAATATAGTTGGGATAAGACAGGCAGATGATGAGTTAGGGACTTTAGCTCCCTTAGAGTTTTGAAAAATAATGGACAAGTATTTTTTTGCGAGTGGGGGATAGTGTCGTCAAAACGCGCTAAAAATGACACCACGGCATGATGTTTTTGAATTTTAAAAGCGTCCTATCTACGTCATTTTTGGTTTAGAAAAGAAAAAAATACTAAGTTAGTCAATTAATTTTTGATAATCTGACTAATCGACTAATTCGTTTTTTTTTTGGTACACAGGCCTATTCAGTCTGTGAGTCAACATTTCACTCGTAAAGAATTACACGGGCCGTCCCGTGTTGATTCCTAAACGTGGTCGCACAGTTACTCTTATACCTAAGTGTGCTATCAGTAATGAGGCGCGAGTCTGAACCGTGTCTCACTGTCACATCATTATATTTTATTATACTCGCGAGGATAATTAATAGCCGACGCTCCGATACCATCGGACCTCATCTCATAACAACATTACTGTTATCGATAAGTTTTTATACGTTTATTGTAAAACTCTTCAATGTTGCCCAAACAGGAAAATATTGTGTTTATAAAGAAAGATAAAGAAGTGTGCTGCTAGTTGCAAACTAGAATAGTCGTTAATTAGAGTTTAAACATACCACATTAAATTCTTCACACTAGGCTTTTTACCAGTGGAACGTGTCCATATTTGTATCCATATTTGTATTTCTTTAAAAAATGCGTTGCCCTACGCTTGGAATTTCTCCAGTAGTTGTCGTGGATGCGTTTAAAACGGTTGACGATTTACAAGTACTTGTAGTGGATCTGGTGTTTGTAATTTATACATTTTTGTAAACGCATTCACGATTTTTTTTTTTTTATCGAGGTAAAATCATCAAATGAGTCCTCCCACCCAGGGCAGGGCGGGAGGGACTGTCAGACTTGTACTGACTAAAATCCACGGTGTCCTTCACTAGCCCTTTACGTGCCGGGGTCACGGTAATCCCTTGGTCCCGCGACCCCGGCAGGCTTTGGCCCTCTACAGGCCCCGTCTCTATGCTGACACTCTTTGAGGCGCGCGTGGAACACAACGCGCCGTCGACCCAAACGCATTCACGATACGAGAGAATTTCCTAAAATGCTTATTGTTAACATTAATTTCACATATACGAACAAACAGACCCGGAACTTCTATATTCAGGCCATACTTACAAATATTTGTAAGGTAAGGTAAAAAAAAAAGGTGCGGGAATCGAACGCGCAGCCATTGCGCCAAACGTGCCGTTAAATGCAATATTTAGAAACCACTTTCTTTGAGCAGAGTCCGCAATCCAGTTTGAAATGTCCCTAAAATTAGAGTATGTATGAAAGGGAAAGGCCGATACCTAGCGGGTACGTATTTAAATACCTAGGTAGGCAGTTAGGCTAAAGGCTAGGCGATGCAGATGTACCCGTGAACTTTAAGCAGTCGGAGTCTGGACTGTGCCCGACCCCGGCTAACACTCTCACTTGTTACAAAACATGCATGCTAACTGACTGATAACAGTCGAATTCTTACCAGATAAAAGTTCAGCAAATATTACATATTTGCTGAACTTTATTTCTATTTTGACATGATATTTTTTAGCTAGCTATGTTTTATGTCTGAACGTTGTATATATTTAGTATAATTGGAGGTGTTGGAGGCTTCTTACTTAATCACCCAAAAGAATCAGAACAGTTGAACCAGCACCGGAACTACTTTTTATGTTATATTATATTACCTTGTGAGTTAAGTTAACCAACAATCAGTCAACCTTGTGCTTGTCGTACCCACTTCTCATGACGGCCAGACATCCCGCTGCACTTCATTCTTCAAGTTAAAGTTGCATCTAAACATATAGCACGACAGGCTTCCGCTTTAAGTAAACAAGTGCGCGCTACCTTAAAAGTTGTATCACTCAACTTGTTGCATCAATGGCACCTGTCTGACAAAAGTATTCGTAAGCACCGGCAGCAAGACTCGTGAGCCGGCCCGGCAGGTTGTGCGGCGGCGCCTCTGTTACCCGGCCAAGGAGGAACGACCGCGTTTAATGAGGTGCTGTGAGGAGCGACGGACCTTCTTCATTTAGCAGGGTGTCGGTGGCCAGCGTTGTTGATGGGAGGTGGCTGATAGCCGGCAGTGTGCGAGCGAGCGCGGCCCGGAGCACCCGTCTGTACCGCCAGTAGCCCTGTGATCGTCGTCAGAGCCGCACGTCCGCGACGTCGTATTTTTCTACGATAATATCAGCCGACCTTGGCGCTATTTCGACGCCGGTGTTCGCACGCTGTCTGCGGACCCACATGTAAGTATGTCTATTTACTACGATACTCCTACATGAACCCAATTTCAGGATCGGTGCACTCGTTTTGATGGACACTGAAGTCCTGGAATCCTGAAAACAGGATACCATTTCATTGAAAAATAACTGGCTTCCTATATTCAAACATAAAAGTAACTTCATGAACTGAAAAGAAATGTCTTCTGTCATCGGATGCTATCAAAAGAATATAATATAATTCAATAATGTTTGTGATGGACACAGAACAGTAGTTGAAAATATGTATTTTTAAAATACAACTCTAGTTGGCTCTATCACACAACACATGGGTGAATATGTTTACCATTGAAATATTTTGACAAAATCTACTTTATCATAAACCTTATTACCTATCGTGGACTATTAGCATATTTAATTAATATTCATTGGTCGCGAATCAGTATCGCTAGTTCGCTTCCGAAGCACTTCTATTGGTAAAGTAATTCATTAATATTGATGAGACAACTTCCAGCAAACACTATTTACTAAAATGTGCCGCGCCTCCAGATATATGTATATTTTTATTAAAACACGCAATATCTATATTGATAGTTTTATTATCTACGTTTACTGACGGACGTCTCAATCAGAGCTAAAACGTGGGGCCCCATGTGAGCCCCGCGACCCCGCCGTGACCCCCGCGACCTCGCCGGAGAAAGAACCCGCAACTCGTCAACAGATAGTGTTATCTAAACCAAAACACTGAAGTCCGCTGAAAACATCTCCGACACACACATGCTCAAAGTAATTGCCGCACAACTATTTACTTATGTTCGTGACGCAGGATGTTCACAGTCGGAAAAGGTATAAGAATCCAACCAGGTTTTAGAATAATTGTTGTTAGATTCATCTGTAGCGTCGTTTTCATAGAAAGCCGCCGAGCAATCAGAGTAATGTCAATATTTGCCACTTCGGGCATGCAATCGAACGCCTCTGTGTACACACCCTAATTTCCGTACATTTGGCGACTGACTTAGAGTACATGATTCACTTCCGCACAGGGCTTTTCCTTTTCCACGGCTATTGTTTAGCGGCTCTTACCACCGACGACGTTGAAACGTAGTGCGTTCTACAATAAAGTTTATCTGAAGGAATTCGCGCGATACGCGTAGATGCGAACGCTGGCTGATTGCGTAAATAGATACAAAATAATTTAACGCCGGAGTATCGCGACGCGCCGCACGTTCCGCGGACCACTTTGTTTACCCAAATCATTCATACTTGCACTTGAACTCGCGGATAATGGCTGACGATTTAGTGAACATCTGAAGTTTGGAACATTATATTCATGTCTACTGAAATTCTCTTCACTTCAGCTGTGTATTCTTCTCCGGTATATGCTCTGTGTTGATCTATTTTCGTCTATCGACATCTATTTTATTTGTTTAACAATGGATGGATTGATGCTGGAAAAGCTGGCGCATCGTGACTCGTGGTTACTTTTAATAATCGATGATGTTCGTTAAATAGTGATAATTGTAACCTGTTTGAATGTCTGATTTGCTTGAAAGGTCCAACGGTCTGATAGAGGTGTCTACTCATTTATCAGCTTAGGTGAGATTTTGCACTGGTAGTGGCAGTAGTATATGAATCGCTTAAAATCAATGATAGCCTACAAGTGCAGCAGTAATTTTTTTCCCAGGAGAATAGTCGAACTCTAGAAAAGATAATCCTCTGTCCAAATGTCTGCAATTGAATGATAGCGAAGTTTATTGCATTGAATATAATTCACATCACAACGCGGAGGCGCGATTGAGTAACAACTTATAAATAACCGGAGATCGTAACTGCAGCTCCAATAGGGACCAGCTCGGACCGGAGGACAGGCGTCCTGCACTAAATATTCATTGAAGACACGACGCAGACAGACGAGGACACAGGGCAGCACGTGGACCGATTGCTGCGGACATCAGATATTGCACGTCATCAAAGGGGCTCGAGGGACCATGATATGCACTCTTTGCAACTTGTTGGGCTCCTACAGGGTGCTGTGAATATAACAGTACCTGCTTGTATCGGGAACAGAGATGACAGCCAATAGAGATGCATGTAAGAAGACTTGCTGCGTCAACTCTAAATAAATCACTGAAAGAGGATAACTAATAGCTTACGGAATGAGATGAAAATATAAATAGATAGAGAGCCCGATCTTATGGCGTAAAAATATGACTTATGACTAAAATAAAATGTTTGTCGTTTCTCAGACTATAGAGCTAAACCAATAACAATAATGCACCGCTGACAATACTGACAATCAAAGTATAATTGCACTTTAATGGTGGCAGGTTGTAATGATCGCTGCAGCCAGCGGAACTAAACGTGCCCCACGGAATTATGTTTACTTATGATAATGGTGCCCCAGTCTATCCTAACACTGTGCTAGCATTACTTGGCTTGACTGCTTTGTTCCAAACAAATGTTGACTTTACGCGCGTGTTTCATTTCCATTCAACAATCAAAAACAAGTCAAGTGGGTGCTGCTCGTAGTACCTACGAGATACGACGACGACGAAACAAATGATTACTTGTTTGTTGTAGGTAGTCTAGAAGAAAATAACAGTCGGGAATTCGGGATTCTTTAAAAATAGAGGTCGGCTCAATTGATCCCAATAATGAGTACAGAGGCTCTAAAACGGCCACTTAGCAATATTCGTAAATAATTACGAATATTGCTAAGTGGCCGTTTTAGAGCCTCTGTCTATTATTCTATATTCATTCACGAAGTGAATAATCACTTCGTGAATGAATATAGAATAATAGACAGTGACGTTGCGAAGTGAATCATTAGGAATTTTTAATACTTTTCATTAGGCCTCCGCCACTGCACTTCCGTGGACATTTTTCGTGCGCCTGTAGTATTTCTGCGGACCGTGAAAATATTTCAAATTAGTAATATCCGGTTCATCGTTCATGGACATAGTAAATAGAACTAGAATAGTAGTAGGTTATTAAATAGTAATAGTACTAGAATAGTAATAGAATAGTAGTAGGTTATTAAATCTTTTTAAGTCATTTGATTTGACTAATATTTTTACAGAACCAACTAGAGTTACTCCATCTTCTGCTACTTGTATTGATAATGTTTTCTGTGATTGTGATTATTTGGATAAAGCCATAGTTAGTTGTCTGCCGTCTGATCATAGTGGACAGACGGTAACTTTTAGATGTAACACAATAAAGCAACAACTTGAGATTCAATTTAGACCAATAACGGCTACCAAATTAAATAGCTTTAATAATTCCCTACAAAACAAGTTAAGAGTAATGAGTATGGACGACATAAATGTTAATAGATTGTATGATACTTTTTTTTCAATAGTTCATACTGAATTTAATAAAACTTTTGAAAAGAAAACCAAAAATATTTATCCTAAATTCGTATTTAGTGACTGGGCAACTAGAGGTATTAGGATAAGTAGGGAAAGACTATTTGAACTGTATGGCCTTAAGCCATATATTAACACTGAAACTTATAATAAGTATGTTACTGCATATTCAAAAATTTTTAGAAATACTTGCAAGGCTGCTAAAGCCATGCATATTAGCAATAAGATCAAATCATCAGAAAATAAAATAAAAACGGTTTGGAAAGTTATAAACAACGAAACTGGCAGAAAAAAAAAGGTCAACACTAACTTTACATTGCAGACATCGTGTGGTCCCATAAGCTCAAATCTAGAAGTAGCTGAAGAATTTGTTAATTTCTTTACTGATATACCGGTTAGGACTACGGAGGCTCTGAATTCCTCATCTGATAGTTCAATGGCTTTATTAAAGGCGAACGTTTCTGGCAGCCCGGCTGATTTTAGGTTTGAACATATAAACCCTATGACAGTTATTAAAGCTTTCCGGCAAATCAAAATTAAAGTGACCGAAGACTTATGGGGATTTTCTATTAAAGTTTGTACAGCCATAGTGGAAACTATAGCGCCATATTTGGCTTTAATTTTTAATTTGTGTGTGGATCAAGGTGTTTTTCCTGATTTGATGAAGTTCAGTAAAGTCGTACCTCTTTTTAAATCTGGGGACTGTAAAGATTCTAATAATTATAGACCAGTATCCGTGTTGCCAGTCTTTAGCAAGGTATTTGAAAAAGTAATGTTAAATCAGATGCTTAATCACTTTAACACCAACAAAATCTTACACGATCAGCAGTATGGTTTCACCAAGGGACGTTGTACAACTGACGCCGGTGTCTCCTTATTAAAGCACATTTTTACTGCGTGGGAGGAAGCCCAAGACGCCATAGGAATTTTTTGTGACCTCTCCAAAGCATTTGATTGCGTTAATCACGATACATTACTTTTGAAACTTAAACATTACGGACTAGGTAAACTTGCGCTTAGTTTGATAAAATCTTATTTGTGTGATAGGCAACAGCAAGTTCAAATAAATGGTGTAAATTCACAGGGTTTAACAGTTAAAATGGGAGTTCCACAAGGCTCAATATTGGGTCCTTTCCTCTTTCTTGTATATATCAATGATCTACCATATTTACTTAAGAACCAACTACACAATATGGTGTTATTTGCTGATGACACTTCCCTAATTTTTAAAATAAATAGGCGAGCCCAGAATCTAGACGACGTCAATAATGCTTTGCATCAGATCCATAGTTGGTTCACAGCAAACAATTTAGTATTAAATGGAAACAAGACGAAATGCATTAGATTTGCCTTACCAAATGTTAAAAATAGTAATTATGACATAGTGTTGAATGAAGAGATACTAGAATTCGTCGATAAAACGGTTTTCCTGGGGATAACACTTGATTCAAGGCTACAATGGGGCCCTCATATCACAACTCTTGCGGGGCGATTAAGTTCAGCAGCATATGCTGTCAGGAAGATTCGTCAATTCACTGACGTTGATACCGCGAGAATTGTCTATTTTAGTTACTTCCACAGTATAATGTCGTATGGCATTTTATTGTGGGGACGGGCGGCTGACATCGAGTCTATCTTTATTCTCCAAAAGAGAGCGATCCGAGCTATGTATAATCTCCGTAGGCGCGATTCTCTAAGAGAACTGTTTAAGGAAATTAACATCATGACGGTACCTTGTCAATATATCTATGAAAACATAATGTACGTTAGGAAAAATATGCATCTTTTCAAAAAAAGAGGTGACAGACATAATTATCATACTAGAAATAGGGACCAATTAGTTCAGCCGGGCTTCAGACTCGCCAAAGTAGACTCTTCTTTCATGGGGTACTGTTTAAAATGCTATAATAAGCTACCACAAAACGTTCTTGAACTGAATGAAACGAAATTCAAAACATGCATTAAACGCACACTGTGTAAGCAGGCGTATTACAAACTGAGCGACTATATCGCTGATAATAATGCTTGGCTCCATGCTGGTCCTGCTCCATGAGACAGTGAATGTATAAATAAATTGATGGTAGAAATATACTTAATACCATTGTTGGAGCTGCTGAAGATTGTACAACAGTATTTGCATTGTATAGATTCATTCTTTCTTGTATTATATAGTTTCATATTCGACATTGTGTGAGTGCTATGTACTTCAGAGCTGTGATTCACTGGGCACCTACGTCTCTTGTTGACTTGAATGACCCTGGCGGTTAAGAGTGTGTCATGCTCACTCAAATGTCTCGCTGATGGTGGCGCGTGTGTCGGATCATTTAGCTCCCTTCAAAATGGTTGAGCTGAATGGTGCTGATACATGTGTCATGTTCGTGAACGGGCGCTGTCTGTTGGGACTGGTCATATCTTGGCTGCCACGGTTTATTTTAATTATTAATCATTTTATTTCTGAATTGTCTTTGTTTAAATTTAACTATGGACACTTTTAACTTGCTACATCGTTCTCACATAATGTACCATCTCAAAATGAATGATGTAACAAAGGTTCTGTAATAATTTCGGCGATCTAAAAAGAGTGTCCATGGAGTTTCTTGCCCGTTCTTCTCCATTGAGATCTACACCTTGGAATGGGCATCTACGGTACTTTCACAGTTTTTATGTCTTGTGACTGGGACTGTAGCACCATAATTTTGTTATGTCTAATTATATTTTATTTGTCTTTGACAATTCAAAAGTGCCTGTAACTGGCCTACTTGAAATAAATGCTTTGATTTTGATTAGAACGTTTCTAGTCTTGTACCTGCACCTATAAATTACGCAAATATCGGAAGATCGTTTACATGGCTCAATAATTGTGTTAATTTATCTTCGGGCGTAGCTTCTAGCATGTAGAGAGGGTGTGGCCTTCCGCACTCATCAGTCTTCATTGATTATATTAGATTTCAATAAAGAACATAGACTACCTGCGGACATAGAACAAATCACTTTCATTCTTTAGTTTCGTTGGATTTAATGAATGTAACATCGATACTCGGGGTTTATAATGTTGACGCTACGAGCACTACGAGACACTGGAAGGCTACTGTAACGTCGATCACTCGGTATTTCACCCGGGACTAATAATTTTCGCAGTACCAAACAAAGATATAGAATGTACCTAATTTCCAGAAATTCTTGATTGATTAGGGTCTGCTCAAACTTTTTAAATTGTAATGTCGCGAACTCGCTACTTGCAGCTTACTGTGTGTTGTTTATGACGCTAATAATGACTAATAATGCGAAATCATAGACTATAAGAATCTGGCAACCTTAGTGTAGCAATCAATAAAAAACTCAAGTATTTATAAGAAACACGTTGGTTTTCCGCAATAGACTGACTTTATTTTCAAAATTAATAAACTACACATAGCACACGTAGATGGCGCCACTAACACATATAAACCACAGATACATTAGACCTAAGAACTAATTTTGTTATCTATATTTTAACACCCCTACTTAACAAAATAAATGCAATTCTAAACAGAACACAAAGTTTTTTATTTAGCTTTAATACCTAGCATGTGCATGAACTTATAATGTTTGGTTGACATAAGACCTTTTGTCAACAAGTCAGCAGGCATTTCTTGAGTTGAAATATATTCAATGCTAATTAATTTATTTTCAACCACATCTCTAACATAATGGAAGCGAACATCAATATGTTTAGATCGAGCATGTGACTGATGACTTGTTGCTAATTTTAATGCACTTTGATTATCACATTTCAATTTAATTGCACATTTTTGACCAGTAAGCTCATACATTAGATTTCCTAAATATACAGCTTCCCTGGATGCCTCTGAAAGGGCAACATATTCTGCCTCAGTACTGGACAAGGAGACAGTCTTTTGTTTTTTACTTTGCCAGGAGATTACAGATCCACTCATTACAAAACAAAAACCAGTATATGACTTACGATCTAGACTGTCACTAGCCCAGTCTGCATCAACAAAACCAGTTAGCTCTGCATTATCCTTATGATATGTTAGACAATAATGTTTTGTTTTTTGTAAATATTTCAGTATTCGTTTTGCATAATTGAAGTGAGTCTCATTATAGCAATTATTGAACTGACTAAGGTAACTAAGAGAATATGACAAGTCTGGTCTAGTCAAAACTGCTAGGTACATAAGGCTTCCAATAAGCTTTTGATATGGAATGTTTGCTGCATTGTTTTCAGCCTTTTCTATGTTTAACTTACTCTCTATGGGTGTGTCTACAGTCTTACAATTTGACATATTAAACTTTAACAATAATTGCTCTATATATTCCTGTTGATCTACAGTTATAGTTTTACATTCTTTGTTTACATGAATTCTCATACCTAAGTAACGTCTAACAGGACCTAAATCTTTCAGCTTAAATTCTAAACTTAATACCTTTTTTAATTTTTCAGTTTCTGACACACTATTAGCAAAAATTAAAAAATCATCAACATATACAGCTACAATAACTTTTACATTCCCATTAAAATATGTAAACAAGCATGGTTCGAATTTACTTATTTTAAAACCAAATTTAAGCAAACAATCTTTCACCTTTTCATACCATATTAAAGAGGATTGTTTCAGCCCATATATGGCTCTTTTTAATTTCAAGACCTTTCCAACCTGCTTATTTACAAAACCTTCTGGAATACACATGTAAATATTTTCTTTTAAATGTCCATTTAAGAAAGCTGTTGTCACGTCTAGGTGTGATATATCCATATCCCACTGTACACTCAAAGCAAATAACATCCTCAGTGTGGAATGTTTTACAACAGGGGAAAAAGTGTTCTCATAATCTATACCGCGTCGCTGGGTGAAACCTTTAGCCACGAGTCTCGCACGATACCGCACTTTATCACTCACATCTAGTTTTTTATTTAGCACCCACTTGTTTTGCACTATTGATCCACTGCTTGGCATATCCACAATTTCCCATGCATTGTTGTCCTCGAATGACTGTAGCTCCTGCCGCATGGCCTCTCTCCACTGCTCAGCTTCTGGTCCACTCAAAGCCTCTGAGAAGTCTACTTGTTCAACATCTGGACTAGAATTGGAAATACAGATATTACCAAACCCGTAACGTTCTGGGGGTCTTCGTGTTCTCTTATTTTGCTCTACTTCTGGAACAGGTTGTAACTCAGTTATAGAGATATCTGTCTCCATGCTTGTGGTTGTTGTATCATCATTGTTTACACTAGGTGGATCAGTATACACGGATGTGTCTGAATCTGAGTCATGGAAAGATTCATTCATTGAAGACTCCCCTACTGAATCTCTGCCATCTTCATTTGTTGCCGGAGATTCCTGCTCTTCAAAAACATCCTGAATCCATTCTCCTAAGTTTTCTGTAATGATTTCTGATGATGCTGTTTTTTCTTCCATCACTATTATGTCCCTCCTTATAGTTACAATATTTTTAATTGGATCATATACACGATATCCCTTTACTGTTTCTGAAAAACCTACCAAAATATGCATGGTGGCCTTCTTGTCCCATTTTAATCTTCTTTCCTTGGGAACATGAACCATTACAGGGCTCCCAAACAGACGTATATGACTGAGATCTGGTTTCTTTTGATACCACACTTCATAGGGTGTTTTATTTCCTAGACTTGAAGTTACAGATCTGTTTTTTAAATATACTGCTGTATGAGCTGCTTCGGCCCAAAACTTCTTTTCTAAATTAGCATCAAATAGTAAACATCTTGCTTTCTCTACAATGGTTCGGTTAGCCCGTTCACAAACTCCGTTTTGTTCTGGTGTGTACGCGTTTGTCTTTTGGTGGATAATACCTTCATTCAGTAAGTAATTCTCCATCTCACCACTACAAAACTCACCACCATTATCAGTGCGCAATGTCTTTATCTTTTTCTTCTGTTGATTCTCAACCATTGCTTTAAAATTCTTGAATATCTTGAAAACTTCATTCTTATGCTTGTGGAAGTATATGAAAGTCATACGACTGTGATCATCTATGAATAAGACAAAATACTGAGCATTACCTATGGATTTTGTTTCCATTGGACCACATACATCAGCATGTATTATATGTAGTGTTTCTGTACTTATTTGTCCAACATGAGGAAATGGTAACCTTTTCTGTTTACCTTCGCAACAGGTCACACATTTAGACATTGTCATATCACTAGTATCCGGGTAAGACAATCCATCCACAATACCATGTTTCATTTTATTTAAATCAGTGCTGTTAATATGTGCTAACCGCCTGTGCCAGAGCTCTGCACTTGCTACAGCTGGTGCTGCTACTCCTGCCAGCATACAATCTGCTACTGTAATATCTAGCTTGTACACACCATTTGTTGACATTGCTGTAGCCACCAAAACATTCTTATTGTTGCGAATATAGCATTTGTTTTCTTCAAAAACAACCTTGTTTCCGTTTTTGATTAATTCACTCACTGATAAGAGATTCGTTGTTAAGCTTGGCACGCATAACACATCTTTAACCATGATGTCGTAGTTATAATTAGTTGTTATCTGTACGTCTCCTGAACACAATACTGGCACTTTCATATTATTTGCGACGGTTATCTCAGATAAATACGGTGAAAAATTCGCATTTTTTATCCACTCTTTGTTGGCCGTCATATGAGCACTAGCGCCGCTGTCCACGTACCATTCGTTTGAACTATATTTTCCATTCAAAAATACAACACTAAATGCATTTGATTGTTTGTTTTTCTGCAATAATGGACACTGGTTTCTGTAATGACCTGTTTGTTTACACTTGTAACAAGTGATGGTCTTGTCACCTGTCACTGTCACTTTGGAGTTTGTCGATGAAGTCCCGCCATTTTTCTGTTTATGATATTTTTTGTTGTTTGCAGCGAATGCGGCGCCGGTGATATCCACATCATTCTTTGAAACCTCCATATCAATCAATTTTGATTTTATTGCATCTGTAGTTATCTGCATTCCGGAGTGCTCTATTGCCATTATCATCGGCGAGAATTTTTCAGGCAAACCGGCTAGTAATAGCGATCCGACCCACTCTTCGGTGATTGTAAATCCTGTGCCTTTTAATCTCTGCGCAGTTTCGACTAATTGAGTTACGTATGAAGTCATTGTCTCGCAATTCTCAAGTCGTAACGAGATTAAATGTCTTAGGAGGGTTATTTTACGGGAAAAACCTGAGTCAGAGAACATAGCCCTCAGTTTCGTCCACAGCTCCAAAGATGTTTTTGTTTCCTTAATGTGCACGTACAATCCCGGGTCAATTGTTAGAACTAACTTCGCCTTGGCTTTTGCGTCATCTGATGCTTTACTCTCGAAACCGGCATCTGGCTCCGACTTAATGTAATTTACGAGGTTGTCAAGCACTAACAGATTTTCGACGGCAAAACACCACTCGTCGTAATTTTCTCGTCCCTTCAATTTCGGAATACTTTGCATATAGTTCACAGCCATATTTCTACGAAAAATCAACTACTTTCGACTGTTTTATACTAAAACTGAGTAAAAAACCGAAAATTATGGATATTTGCCCATAACCTATAAGAAACACGTTGGTTTTCCGCAATAGACTGACTTTATTTTCAAAATTAATAAACTACACATAGCACACGTAGATGGCGCCACTAACACATATAAACCACAGATACATTAGACCTAAGAACTAATTTTGTTATCTATATTTTAACAGTATTTATGCTTCAGTACAAATCAGTACCTACTTAATCCAAGTGTGACTAATTACAAATTAGTTAAGTAAACTATGCGCTGTTTCCGAGTCTGGTGACGTGCGATACAAACTTGTTATTATTTGTGTTGGCGTTGTTGCTCACTTGCTCGCTCACTCGTTTGCTCGTTTGCTCGCCCGTTCAATGCTCGCCGGCAGTAATCATCAACCACTTCAATAATTAGAGGCCCTCTTGTTATGCTCAATTATTTATTCAGTAGGTACTATATTCTAGTCTTTTTCGGCGTCAAAATTGATGTACAAGTAACGGGTGCTACTGTGCTAGTTTTGCTAATGAAGTGTTAAGCCGAACTGCCGAAAAAAATTAATTACAGCTTGAATACAATTAAAATTGTAATCTAGCACAAAAATGTGACCAAATATTCGGTGTCTAATGTTATCTATAGGTACAGATATTATCTAATTCTTTGTTATCATTGATATATTAATGCCGGGGGATTAGGTTTTCATTTGCTATTAAGCATTATGCAAACACTAGTTATGATTTAATAAAAATCATCAACGTCTGCTGCGGAAACTGCTTGTAAATGAAAACATATTGATCTATGATTGTAATCAAGAGCAGTTAGTAGTACAATAATATGATGCAGTAGGTCCTTAATACGACGTAGTACTATTGTATCAGTATTTACTCACGTCAGCAAGGCCGCGCTGTCCAAGTTCATTAACTAGCCGGGTGCGCGCGCGCCGCAACGCGTCACCTCCTCGGCTCCTCGTGTTTACCGTATTATAGGTATTCTGTGATTGTAAGCTAGTGTCAGCGACTTCGCGCGGGAGGCTAAGCCTGCATATATTCGTCACCGCAACGAATATGCTGCACCTGCTTTCTAGGTTACATACAACAAGTTATGACATTATTACAGTCTCCTCCATCATTCATGTAATCATGCAGCTCATCGCTCCATTTGTACGTCGATGTCGCGATACGATCGGTTCGTCCGCAATTGTTCGCAGACTCTCGGACCTCCCGTCCTCGCAAATTAGCCATTTAAACCAATAAATCAGTTGGCGCTGTTGTACTCTCTCGGCTCAGAGATTTGATTGAGGGCCACCGACCAGCCGGCGACCAGTCGCTTGCGTATTACTACCACATTCCATCACGGAATACCGGGAATACAGAAGAATGCAGTTAATAGCTACAAGATTTTATTAAAACACTAGCTTCCGCCTGCGACTCCGTCCGCGCGGATGTCGGTCTTCGCGTGGATGGTTTATTTCTCCATTTTGAGTAACTCTGACAATGACATCTTATAAATATTACGGCGCTAAATCCACTGCGGGTAATGCAACGTGTGTTCGCGGTTGTACAGAACAACGTCTATGAATAAAACTGATTAATAAGATTTTTTTTTCTACGTATTTTTCCAGGATAAAAAGTATCCCATTTTATGCCCAGGATAATAAGGTATAATTATACCAATTTTCATCGAAATCGAACCGTTAGTTTTCACGTGATGCCTGCATATACAGACAGACAGACAGACAAAAATGTTTTTAATCACATATTTGGGTTTGGTATCGATCCAGCAACACCCCCCGCTATTTATTTTAACAATATTTTCAATGTACAGAATTGACCCTTCTACAGATTTATTATATGTATAGATTTAACTGTTTTAACATTATAATCTGGTTAGTTAATAAATATTCCGAAACAAGTCGATGTAATAAGCTCCCCGCGGTGTCGACCGGGCACCCACCTTCAATGGCGTATATTTGGTGTGTCATCATTATTGATGATAGATTACTTTGACAGATCGTATCGGCGTGTAATCGCACCCTTATAGGCGGCATGTGTGAGTGGGTGAAATGTCTCCCAACGCGGGGTGGCTCTCAATAAACATGACATGGCGGTAATGCTGGGTCATTGATTAAAGTCGCCCCAAATCGTTTTTAATCATTTCAAAGTACGCTCTCACAATACCCAAGACACAATGCATAGGTAACTCCTGCATGGAGAGCCATCCGCTCAGTCAGTCAATCTGGTTGAGTGGCTCCCGAGCATCATTTGTCTGTTAAGGAAAATCCGTTGAGAAAATTAGACGATGATACTTGTGTGGGATGATAAGTAGAGTCTCAATTAATTCTGTACTGACAAGTAAATGAGTTGCATTGTTTAATTTAAAGTATCAGCATCAGCGTTGCCATTGGTAGCTAATGGCAAGCAAATTTGCAATGGTTCTTTTTTCTGTACAACTAAAATTCGATGTGACCTCTGTAGCCTGGTTTCTATTATGTCTTATATCTATTTTTATTATAAGACATCTAGAATAGACAAATTGTCATTTGGTTTATAAATCGTTGGTACACGCGGGGTGCGCGACAGGTCGTCCTCTCTTGATGTCTATATTGGGAGCAATTTGTTTCTTTGTGGCTTCTCTGCATCACGCTCATTGAGATTTGGTTCAGTTAGCGATGTCCAATGTCCAGCCCAATTGGTGCAGTGACACGCCTCGTACGCGTGACCAATCTTACAATCTGCGTGATCATCAATTTTCTAATAAGTTTCAGCATTAGAGTTAGGTATATAGTCATCAGGTCTGATCAGTGAACATCGTCATTGGTGGTTTATTTTTGTTTTGCTGTAGACTACTAATAAACCATGATTTAATGCTATGTATATAACTGCATTATCAGGATTATATCACATCACCAATGTGTCTAGACAATAACTGCAATAAGTGATGACCAGTACTACGGGCTGCAGCCGCAGGGCTCGTGATGTTATCACAATATTGATCCTACGTCAACCAGTAACGAGTATCGAGCACTCGACGATATTGGATAGCTGAAACCACAACAAACTGTTGATTAAATGATTTCTTATCGACACTGGTTTTTGGCGGACTCTGTAAGCAACTCCAATTCATTATAGTCGTTCATTTCATTCATTCTAATATTTGAGATTTCAATTAGATTATTAGTCTTCCGACCCTTTATTAGTCTTGTGAGTTGATGATTCCCTTCGTCTACTTGATTTGCTGTATCTGACACGGCCCACAGTGATTACAAAATATTTTATTGGAAATTATTCAGTATTGAGTTCGTGACATTCAGCGCTGTGGTCAGCTACTCTTTTGTTAGTATTTTTTTTACTGTAGATACATCATCAGCATCATTTGCCCAATGACATTTATGTTGCAGTCAGTTACATGACTAATTTTCTTGAAAACCCTTAGCTTGCTTTGCTAAGTAAATTCAGGCGTAATACGTCGAAATGCTCACGAGCGTGTAGGACTCCAAAACTGGATCTTTGATTGTTGATGGCCCGTGATCTATTGTAATGCACACATCACGTAACTCACACTCGTTAATAAATCAACTGTTTACGTGTTTACAAGTCCACATCTCCATAACATTTGCCTTTAGCGTTCACCGACGCGTTACATATTATCACCTGTTACTGTTGTTACACAGCTTATGTCCGTGAACGCTCAATTGATCACTTGCGTGCGAAAGTGATGACACGCCTCAGTGGGCAGCAATCCTTACCACAGTCATACATATCATATCTGTTGGTTGATTTTTTGTTTGATTGAATGAACTTGTTATCGTTCTGACTACCTGATGTGGTCTATAAAATTAATGTACCTATTCAATACTGATCGAAATGTAAAGAGCTTCGAGTAGTTCAATGTATATTAACGAATGTTTAATAGAATCAATTGCACCGATCCTGTCCGTACGTGTGTCGGGTGCGTCTGATTCGCTCTACTCGTCGTAGGTAACTCGCCGGTCGCGATGTCGTCGCCGGCGCATCGCATGCGCAGCGGAAACCATTAAACACAGTGACAGCTGCATTGTGTGCCATCATAATGTGTGTCCGATCTTGTCTATAAGATCTTCAATTAAAGTGTGCGCTATGCATAGTTTGGTATACACTTGATTGAAACCAACTTCTTAGAATTACCTATATACTTAACTAATTAGCATAGGTACGTTGGAATTAGGTAGAGTTATTCATGATACTTGTACTGATTTCATACAGCGAGAGAATTAAGTGGATATACCACAAATCCCCGAATAACTATTATTTTTTAAAGAGCAGAAAGGTCCCGTGAATAACTAAATAAAAAAGGTATTTACTTTTACACAATTTATTTGTCTAATCTATCTCTGATGTTATTATTATTTATTTGTAATACTGTTTTCCACACGAGATTGTCTATTAGAAATCCCGGGAAGATCCATATTAATATCAACATTTCGATGCAGGTACTAAAATAACTCTAAGTACCAAATTCCGACCTCTGCTAATTAGGAAGGTATATTTTATTTTATTGTACAAATACATAAATATTAATTAAACTATAGAAATACAAAAATACTAAATTAAATAAAACTTTACTAAACTATTTTAGAGCATCGAAAAATTCATCCTCAACGCTGGCAGCTGGTAATGTGCCCAAGAGACTGGCGGCGCGCGTTGCCTCTAGGAAGGTATTAATTTTAAATTAGCTGCAGTCAGTTCTTAAAAATAATTGTTATTATTCCTGCTACATGCTATTATTGGGTAATCCTAATAATGTAACTATGTATTATATTTTGTTTATTTCCACCAATATGTGACAGTCCTGTTGACTCTGCCTGATAATAATCAGTTTTTTGTATTATTGTCTAGTTTAATACGTCAAGCTAGTTTGTTTTACAGCTAGTTAAGTAATTTAAAATTGTGTTTTTACAATATTGTGGAATAGATGTTGTTGTCACCGACAGTGTAGTGTTTTGTTAGATGGCAATGTTCCTCATTTTTGTTTAGCTGGTAATTTCCACGTGACATCAAAGTCATCAACAAAGGTAAAAAGTCGTTAATGTTACTCAAGAACGAACTTACTAGTACATTTAGGTAATTGCATTTCTTTCAAACTACGTAAAACTTGGATTGAAACCTTTTATTAAAAAGTTGTAGTGAGAGGCTATTTCAAATCAATCATAAATCATAACATAAAATACCTATGTTTTTGTCCTCATACCTATCGTTTCGCTAATTATTCGCTATCTCCCGACTACTACTAATCTGAGGCCTTCCTTGTACTTATCGAGCAGTCGATGCAAAAGATACCGGCGAAGGACGAAATTGTTCCCCACCATCATCATAATCAGGGTTTGCTGTTGTCTCTGTCTAGGTCAAAGGTGACTGAGCCAAAGCCTACGATGGAGACTGTATTTAAAACCAGCCTAACTTACTTTAGCTAGCAACTGACCGCTAAGTATCAATCTTTAAAGTCAAATATGAATTGGTCACAGTATGGTTAAACATAAGTAAATCGTCCAGTTCTGACTCTAAAATTAATTGTCAGAAAACAATAGCGTAGTTTTAGTCCTTCATATTCGTTATCTTCTGAAAACAGCAAATGGGTGCCTACTACTGGTATTCTACTAGGTTATGTGATACAATAAATATTTTGTGGGTATAGCAAACGTTAGGTAGAATCATTTTGTCTACATGAGTATAGTGAATCTGACGGAGAGTAGACGAATCCGGAGCGGACCGGTGACCGTGACAATGTGGCGGAGTGGAGGGTGGGGGTCGCGCGATAGCCCGCGACCTAGCTGTACGTTACGCGATAAAATCTGTCCCAAACTTACATAACTGTTATAAGTATAGTCTATGGCATCGAAGACAACATCCCTAGAATATAGAGTAGACTTGGCTATGGAGAGTTTCAATAGAACTCAGCCCTGTAAATCTGTAATTCCATGTTTACCATTATTAAATATAATATGTTGAAGACTCAACCATGTTTTAATCAATATGATAACTAACATCATAACATGGCGCTGCGTAAAGGTCAGTAAAGAACCAAAGTATTATAATTTGACGACTCAACTTTGACGTGCAACAAAGAAGCGACGCGATCAAGATGGCGGAATCTACGAAAAAAAATGGAATAATGGGATTAAAACCCCCAACTGGTTTAAAAAACTTAACAATGGAAGAATATAAAAAGTTCATGCAAAGATTTGAGATATATAGATTGGCGTCGGGTGCTAAGAATGAACCAACCGAGGTACAGACCGCGCTATTATTACATTGTATGGGAGAGGAAGCCCAGGATATACATGCAACTTTTGACTTGGACGAAACTTATAATTACACAAAGGTAATAGAAAAATTTAATGATTACTTCATCCCTAGGAAGAATGAAAGTGTTAATTCACATCTGTTCTTTAATAGAAGCCAAAGAGAAGGTGAAAATTTCGATACTTTTTACACCGATATTAAAAAACTTAGCACAGAGTGTGACTTCGGCAACCTAGCGGATAGAATGTTAAGAGATAAAATTGTAACAGGAATAATAGACAAGAGGCTAAAGGATAGATTACTAAGAGAAGATGATTTGACGCTCACTAAAGCCATTAAGATATGTAAAGCAGCAGAGCTAGCAGAGGAGCAAATGAAGAAAATAGAAAGTGAAGCAGGAACAAGTGCAGTACATAATATAAAAAAGAAAAATGGAAGAGGAACAGAGTCGGAGAAAGAAACAAGAAACACAACAGTTAGAAAGAGGCATACAGAGAAAGACAGAGAATCAAGAAGCAGATCAGAGAAAAAGAATACCGAGCATAGGAATTCAGAGAAGTATAACCGTTATGAAGGTTCGAAAGCTGAGAAGATGTATGATTGTACAAGATGCGGATTTCATCACAGTGAAAGAAGATGCCCAGCCTACGGAAAAAAATGCATGAAATGTGGTAAGATGAACCACTTCGCAAGAAAGTGTAAAGCAAGAGATATAAAAGCTGTTCAAGAATCAAGCGATAGCGAAGAGTCACATTGTATGTATATCATAAATATTAGTAGCATAATTTCAGAAAAGAACTGGTATGAATATGTATACTTTACAGAATTAAATAGAAACTTAAAATTTAAATTAGACTCGGGTGCACAGTGTAATGTCATATCCGTAAATGATTGTTATAGATTTGGAATAAGTAATTTTCAAAAATCTAATTGTAAATTGACCAGTTACAGTAATGAGAAAATAGAAACATTAGGTAAAATAAAATTAACAGTAAAAATAGGTAACCAGGTTGAGAAAATTGAATTTCAAGTTTGTAAAGGTAATTACATACCGATATTAGGTTTGCCTACTTTGATTAAGTTTAATTTAATTCAGAGGACAAATTCTGATAAAATTGACAGTGTTCAGACAAAATATTTAGATTTATTAGAGAAATATAAGGAAGTCTTTAAAGGCATAGGTGAGATAAAAAATTATGAATATGATATTAAACTAAAAGAAGGTTGGCAAGGAAAAATTGAAAGAAATAGACACATACCATTTAAATTGAAAGATAAATTAAAGGAAGAATTAATTAAATTGCAAGAATTAGGAATAATATGTAAAACAGAAGGTCCAACTGATTTTGTTAGCTCATTGGTTATGACAACTAAACCTGATGGGGCTATGAGAATTTGCTTAGATCCACAATATTTAAACACTCAGATAAAAAGAGAACAAATGATGATTCCTAATGTTGACGAAATAATAGCTAAGTTAAAGGGAAGCAATTACTTTAGTACTTTAGATGCAAATAAAGGATTTTGGATGATAAAATTATCAAATAATAGTAAAAGCTTAACAACATTTAATACTCCATTTGGAAGGTTTCATTTCAATAGATTGCCTTTTGGTCTAGCGTCAAGTCCAGAAGTTTTTCATAGAGTTTTCAGTGAAATTTTTAAAGATATTGATGGAGTAGAGATATATATTGATGATATTTTAATACATGCGAAAACCGAAGCTGAACATGATATAATACTAGAACAGGTACTTAAGAAAGCTCAGGAATATAATATTAAATTTAATAAGAAGAAGTGTAATTTTAAAAAGAAAGAAGTCAAATATTTAGGACATATACTAACAACAGAAGGAATTAAGATAGACCATAATAGAACAAAAGCTATCGTGGAAATGAAAGAACCAAAAACTCAGAAAGAATTATTGAGATTTTTAGGTATGATTAATTATGTTGCTAGATTTATTTCCAATGTGTCAGAGGTAACGGCACCATTGAGACAATTAATTAAAAAAGATGTACCTTTTGTATGGTCGAGAGAACAAGATGAAGCTTATAAGACTTTGAAAAAATTGTTAATAGAACCTCCAGTATTGAGTTATTTTGATATGAATAAACAGATAGTACTTAGCGTAGATGCTTCTAAGGCAGGATTAGGGGCAGTAATTTTACAAGAAGGAAAACCAATCGCTTATGGTTCTAGGGCAATGACAGAAACAGAAATACAGTACAGCCAGATTGAAAAAGAATGTTTAGCAATTTTATATGGAATAACTAAGTTTCATCAATACTTGTATGGAAGTCAATTTAAAGTAGAGACAGATCATAAACCACTTGTATCAATTTTTTCCAAACCATTAAATAGATGTCCAGCAAGATTACAAAAGATTAGAATGGCTTTACAACCTTATTCATTTGAGTTAAATTATAAACCAGGTAAAGAACTGTTAGTAGCAGATCATTTGAGTAGATCTCATTTATTAGAAACAGAAGAGAACACAGATCTTAAAGTAGAAACACATGTGGCCATGGTTATGGATAGTTTTCGAATATCAGATGAAAAACTCAAAGAATTAGTCTTAGAAACAGCAAAAGATGAGGAATTAATGACAGTAAATAAATATATACTAGAAGGATGGCCAGAAAATAAGTCACAGATAGACAGTAAAGCTAAAAACTTTCATAGTTACAGAGATGAGTTGAGTAATATTAGAGGATTAATTGTAAAAGGTAGAAACATAGTAATACCACAGTCGAAAAGAAAGGAAGTTTTAGAAAACATACATTATGCACACTTAGGGATAGAAAAAAGTAAAGTGTTAGCAAGAAATTCAGTGTTTTGGCCCAATATGAGTAAAGAGATAGAAGATTTGATACAAAATTGTGACACTTGTAAAAGTTTTCAGAATATAAATAGGAAAGAGACAATGATTGAGAAGGAAATTCCACAAAGACCATGGGAAATTTTGTCAATAGATATATTTTTTCTATATACAAAACCATACATATTGATTGTTGATGCATATAGTAAGTATGTGGAAATACAACCATTAGATAATTTGTATGCAAAAAGTACAATTGACAGTATTAAAGAAATTTTAGCAAGGCATGGTATCCCAGATATAATTTATACAGATGCAGGATCTCAATTCACTAGCTTTGAATTTAAAAGTTTTTCTAAAGAATGGAATTTTGAACACAAGATAATAAGTCCAAAACATCACCAAGGTAATGGCTTAGCAGAAAGATACATACAAACAGTTAAGAAATTGTTGAAAAAGTTAATTTATGATAAAAAAGATGTATACTTAGGTTTGTTAATGTATAGAAACACTCCTGTAACCATGAATGGAAAAACACCTTCAGAATTGTTATTTAATAGAAATATCAAAACAATTTTGCCAAAATTAAATTTAAAACAGGATAAGAAAGATAATAATTATAAACAAGAACTTTTAAACAGACAGGGAATTCAGAAAAAGTATTATAATAAAGGAAGCAGAAATTTACCGGAGTTGAGAGAAGGAGACGTTGTTAAAATACAGGATGAGAATTTGAAAAACCCCATGAAAGCGGAGTTGTGATAGGAAAAGGTAGTGGTCCAAGATCATACCAAGTAAAAAATGAGTCAGGAAATTTTATAACAAGGAATAGGAAAATGTTGATTAAAGGAGGAAGGTATTATGATAAGAGTAGGGATCAAGGAAATTATGAGGTTAGTGAAAGACAAGAAGTACAGAAACAGAGAATTCAAGGACAGGACATACAAACCAATATTATACCTGAAGATAACTATAATGGTTCTTCAGGACAATTGGTTTCTAATAATGATGTTACTGGTAGTAGGACATCAAGATCAGGCAGATTGATTAAAAGACCAAGTTATTTTAAAGATTTTGTTTAATTAGTGATTAAGAAGTTGTATCTTCACATTGTATGATTGTAACTTAAAATAAGAGTCTTCATTGCTTGTTTATATAAAAAATTGAGTTTAATATTTGTTGAATAATAATGACTAAGCTTCCAAAGATAATTATAATTGTAAAACTTTGTTCCTAATTAAAGTAAATAAATATGTGTAGTTCAGTTTAACATAAGTTCAAATAAATAAGGTAAAAGGGAAGGATGTTATAAGTATAGTCTATGGCATCGAAGACAACATCCCTAGAATATAGAGTAGACTTGGCTATGGAGAGTTTCAATAGAACTCAGCCCTGTAAATCTGTAATTCCATGTTTACCATTATTAAATATAATATGTTGAAGACTCAACCATGTTTTAATCAATATGATAACTAACATCATAACACATAACAACGCACGGGTGATTACCGCGCGGTGTCTACGCATTCAATTATATTGTAGGCAGGTACGTTAACCTACAGAGAAAATTAACCCCCTTTAGTAGGGATGATTGGGAAACCATTGTCGGCGTAGGTCCCTAAATCTTTTGCTGTCTGTACATACATGCTGTTACGAGTGGGGTAAGGGATAAATTAATTAACACCAATTAAAACTAAATATTTTTTATTGACACAAAAATCACTAATTACAACAATCACTAAATGCTATTCACCACTAAAACTCACTTGCACACACTTAAAAGTCACTTTGAGAGTTTCACTTCGAGTTCACTTTCGAGTCGCCTCGATCGTAGTAAAAACCAGACTGACCGCCGGACTTTTTTTTTTGTGTATTGCGTTTCGCAGGTCAACCTAGAAGAGGTTGTGGGCTGCATAACCGGACTTTTCTGTGGATGCCTTAAATTACTGTAAGACCTCCAGCCACGGGTCGACGGCGCGTTGTGTTCCACACGCGCCTCAAAGAGTGTCAGCATAGTGACGGGGCCTGTAGAGGGCCAAAGCCTGCCGCGGTCGCGGGACTAACGGATTACCGTGACCCCGGTACGTAAAGGGCTATTGAAGGACACCGTGGATTTTAGTCAGTACAAGTCTGACAGTCCCTCCCGCCCTGCCCTGAGTGGGAGGACTCATTTGATGATTTTACCACGATAAAAAAAGGCCTCCAGCCAGGGGCTGTTTAGTTTTAAAACTAAAAACTACAACTAAGTGACCACACGCTAAGGGCACCCCCTGTGGGGTTTGGACCTCGGCTTAGGGCGTCACTGAGGGAGGACAGCAAGGGACAGGCTGGATCACAATGGTATCATTATTTAAGGGCTAATTTAAATCTACGGCTCAGCATCGCGGGCTGGCTCCTGCAAGGGTTGGGGTGGGCATTGACTCGGACGTCGCGACGGGCGTCCTCGGCGGCGAGGACGGAATGACGGAATCGGTTTGTATCTGTGTTTTCTAAGAGTACTGGTTTCTCTACTGCTCTCTTGGAGGAGGGTGATGGGGTCATCGGGGTTGACTAGGGTATGCCTTGGTCGGCGAATTTTGCTAATACGCGATGGGTCGTATCGGGGCTGACTGCCGGACCCTATCGGCGCCCTTTAAATACGGACCCACTGGATGTTAAGAGAAGATGGTCGAAAGTTCTGGAAAACTTCCATGGACTTCTACTCAGTCCCATAATTTCTAGAAACTTCTGTCAATCAATTTCCAAACAATCTTCAGTAGAATTGTCGAACCTTATAGCTTGGTCTCGCAATACGATCGACGTAACATTACCAACGCAAGGCTGGCATTCTATCCAACAGATATATTATGAGATGACAGGTGTAACTATTGGATATTTAGCATAAAAAGATCATATTTATTGGTTATTAGATAACAGACAGGGACAATTTTTTATTTATTTATTTATTTATTCATCAACTTAACCTACCATTACAGGGCAGTTTGTCCTAATGCGACAGGTCAGAATTTAAACTAAAAACTATATTACACTTACAATAACTAAAATAAGAAAAATTAAACTTACAGAGTAATTAAATTGTACATAACACAATAAAATTAAAACACGAAACATAGCATAAAATATCAATAACAACGTAAAATATTAAAACATAAACACATAGAAACAAATACACATTTATCATTAATTATTTATTTTTCTTATAACATAATACAAATAGTAATGCCCTTGCGAAATCACCCACAGAACATGTAAAAACATCGATCTGAGTTTGTAGGTAATTGATGGTACGGATACCTCTAGTAAGGGGTGCTTTAGCAAGTAAGTTGGTTCAGGCTGTAGGTACCAGTAGCAGTGGCGGGCTGCGCCTCCACACGTAACGGTCCGGCACACACAGACTCAAGCGCTGCAATACTCCCGGGTTACTCTCTAACCCGCGAAGCATCTTCACCAAGTAGGCCACCAGCGTAAACTCCCGCCGGACATGCAGTTGCTTATAGCCAACCATGCCCAGGACAAACAAAGTGGGATACATGAGTGGGTAAAAAGGATATACCCCATATAATTTTTTGTACAAATGGCGCGTGAATTTGTTCTGAACGCGCTCCAACATCACAGAGTACTTAGCTTCATGTGGATCCCATTTGACTGCACTATGTTCCAGATGACTCCTGACTAGTGCATCATAAAGGACCCTTACTGCTGTGATGTTGGTGAAGCATTGTGTCTGTCTCAGAACAAATCCTAAGTTTCTGTACGACTTCTTACAGATCTTGGTTACATGTTCACGGAATGATAGATCGGGAGTCATGGAAACACCCAGGTCTCGCACCTCCGTGACTCGTTGCATTGGTGCCGCGTCCACCACGTACTCATAGTGCAGAGGTGTACGAGCACGGGTGAAGCTCATCAACGAGCACTTGGATACGTTGAAGTACAGTTTGTTTTGATGACTCCATTGTACTATTCGATCTATATCTTCCTGTAGGCGCCTGCAGTCAGACTCGGACCGAATCTCAAGCAGCAACTTGAGGTCATCTGCAAATAATAAACAAGAGCCATGTCTTACTACTTCCGGTAAATTGTTTATCATTATAATGAATTCTAGAGGCCCCAAATTGCTGCCCTGACTTACACCAGACCAAGTGTAGTATAAGTCCGATGCACATCCGTTGCAGTCTACATACTGTTGTCTGCCTTGCATGTAACTGGCGAAAAACTGCAATACATGTGGGGTACATCCGACTTCTGCTAGCTTCCGCAGCAAGATGTCATTGTCGACGGTGTCAAAAGCTTCTCTGAAGTCAAAATAAGCGGCATCCACCTGCACCCCAGCATCTACTGCCGGCACCACTTGTCCCATGAAATCAAGAAGATTGGTAGCAGTGCTGCGCCCCGGCCGGAATCCGTGCTGCGCATCCGATAACTGTCCGCGCACTTGCCCTTGCATACAGCGCTGAATGGCAGCGCTGAATTACCAAACAAATCGCGTGTAGTCGCTTACATGATGTACAATTACTAAGAGGTACGTCATGTTTTACATATTTACATCAACACAAAAAATAGTTTATTGAAATAACTTATGCAGTACCTGAGGTTTGTGTTTGTGCACAAACTTAATGTTATTGTCTGCTTACAACAATGTGATTCACTTGAATTAATAGGTACCTAGTATAGTGCCACCAGCTTAGCTGCTCCGGCTAGCAAAACTGGTACTACAGCCGCCAATTTGAAATAGTCACCAAAGTCTCTGTTAGCGATGGCTATCGCGCTGTTGACGGTTAGTGGGTCTGTCTTAAAGGACGCACCACGAGCCGTAATAATACTTAAATACCTCAGTAGTTTTTACACGTTAAAATAATATTTAGACAGGTCTCCAATTGTTTGTTTCGTATTGCCGGTCCAACATCCAAGGCCAAGCTTGTTGAAGCTGTGATAAGTTAGGTTTAATATTTTCATCCATCCCTCGTCAGCACGTTACTATTGTGAATGGAAGGGGGGGGGGAGTTTAAAATGTACATATCGCACGGGATGTCACTTTTAGAACAGGTTTTTCAATGGGGTAGGCCAAGGTATTGTTTTTAATAACGTTTTGTCTTTTTGAAAACGTCCCGTGGATCACTCATCTGTCATCATCATCTGCCTAGACTCGCTGTTAGATGGTCACCCATCCACAGACCAACCTCTGCAAGCGCGGCTTAACCCAGAAGTTCGGCTTGTGCGGCTGTAATTATGTAGCCTCCTCAATCACTCATGGATCACTCATCTGTAACAAGAACAAATTGCTTTTTAGACCATTTAGGTTTAGTATTTTTTATTGGAATATCCTTTATTCATTCTTTTATTTACTTATTATATAGACACATACATTTTTTAATATATTCAGAAAAAAAAACAACAATAGTGGCCCACCGGTATCGGGAAGAGGGTCCAAGCTACCGACAGTCAGGGCTCCAGAGAAAGGAAACTCCTAACAATGCGCGCCGTGTCCAAAATTACTGCACTCTGAATCAGGACCTTGATCCAGCTGCCTAACGAGAGCCTCCTTAGATGTTATTGTTAAATTAATCAGAAGCCCACATAGTCATATCTTAAGCTAACAATAAATCTTACGCCACGACCGGTCCCAGGCGAGAGCGCCAGTGCGTTGAGCAAACGTTGAATTTATGTTTACCTTTACTATGTGGGTAGTATTGGCGTCCAACATTGACACAAACATTGGAATATTTACATATTGTGAGTGACGTGTTGGCGTATGTTGGCGAGAATATCCAACGTTGGTGGGAACGTGTTTGTGGCGCGGCTCGGGGGCGGTGGGCGCGCCGCCGCGTCACGGCCGCACCGCCATCACACCACCACGCCGCGCCGGTAACGGGCAGGCTTTCTATCTTTGCATCGTGTGTTTCTATTGCCCACTAGATCCAAGACTGGATCTTAAAAGAGCTGCACGGCAGTTGAATAAGACTAAAGTTTAAATTGATTTTGTTTGTGTTTGATTTCAAAACATTGCCCACACTAGGAATTTCTCCTGTTTCTTTGGTGCATTTACAAACATTGGAATTTATATTATATACGAACACCCAGATCCGGACCAACTATTAAAGGTCATACAGTACATGCGGGGATTGAACCTGCGCCTCGTTGTACCGCAGTCGATCGTGTCGTGAGTCTTGTCGTCAAATGAAACAAAGTACCTAGGAACCTAATATTATTAAAATAATTTTTTATCTCTACACCATTCACAATTTTGTTAATGTAATTAACTAAAACCGGCCACGTCCGAGTGTCTATCGCATCGTGTCGATAAACCTTGCAGCGCTTGATAATCACTTTAATCACTTGTACTGTGAATTAGATCCAGAATAATTAGTGACTTTTTTTTTAAATTTTTAGGTAGGTAGGTAAAAAATCTTACAGGTCTCTTATTTCGACTACTGCACTGCAGATGTTTAATCGAATAAAGATGGGTTTAAATAAAATTAAAAGTTAAAATGCAAATTAATGATTGGTGGTAATTGTGAATGGTATCGCGATGTTTGTTTAATCCCAACCGGTTGCTGCCAGATAGCAGCCAGTCGTGATAGCGACGCACGATATCAAATTAATGTATCACTCATTTAAATTTTCATATCATTAGCATAATACTGAGGCATATGATTTCGTCCTCTTATTAGTAAGTAATAGCTGCTCCATGTAGAAACTCAGATCAACACTACGACATGCGACATGCTGACCTGTGGAGGTGGAAGATGATGACTATTGGTAGGTACTGCCACTCTTGGCAAACTTGACAAACTTTTTCTTCAAGTCTTTGTTTGTAATAAAACAGCATCTACTGTTTATGTAACGTAATGACGATCCAAAAGCCCGTTGGGTTGACGATATCGTCAAGATCGCGGGATATAGATGGATCAGAGACGCACAGTACCGAGAGGTATGGCATAAAAAGGGGGAGGCCTATACCCAGCAGTGGGTGATCCCGGCCTGATATGATGATGATGATGAATGACGATCCAACTTCTTTCTATACTGCGCTCAGTGGCGGCCTTAGGGGGTGGCGAACAGGGCAATCGCCCGGGGCCTCGCTCCTACAGGGGCCTCGCGCAACAACCCAAGCAAATTTAAAAAAATATAAATTTAAAACTTTTGATCCTTAATTACTTATTAAGGTTATAACATAACCGTAAATTAAAATTAAGTTTCACTTGTTAACTTCAAATCGCGGACTTGTCACGTTTTGTGCTTGCGGTTATCGAAAACAAATCTCTCAGTGTAGTACTTGAATATCGCGCCTCGAAACACTTGAAGATCGGTTTTTAATCGCATAGCACTCGTGAGTCGGGACATAATGTTCTGCTCTTCAATCGCTCGGGGATTATTATCTCGGTGCTAAAATACATAATAGAAAAAAAAATAAACTGGAATTTACCCCACTATCGAAATAGTCCTGAGAATTATTGCTACCACACCTGTTACAGTTGCGTCTGCTGAAAGGAGTTTTTCGAGGCTTAAAATTATTAAGACATATTTGAGGAATTCGATGACATATTAATTGGTTAAAAAGTCATCAATTTATGTTTAATTTCAGTAATCACCAGGTTGGTAGTTCGTTCAGTAGAGATAATGCAATACACGGTGGCTCATTGATACTATTAACCAATAATCTCAAATTCAAAGAACGTAAAGATATTGTGAGCCTCTCTGTTGAACGAACTATTGAAATAGCTTGTGTGGAGTTGGAGCAGCTTATTGTATTGAGTGTGTACCGGCCACCATCTTCAGTTTATGATTGCTTTGAAAATGTTATGAATGATGTTTTGATAAAACTTGGTAAACTAAATAAAAATGTAATTGTATGTGGTGATTTTAATATCAACCTATTGGAGGACTCACCAACATGTTTAAGATTTCTTAATTTATTTCAATCATATAATCTTACCAATCAATTTTTAGAGCCTACTAGAATTACAGCCACATCAGCCACATGTCTAGATAATATTTTCACAGATATAATACTTATTAAGAAACAAATAATAAACCAACTGGAATCTGACCACTGTGGACAGTTGGTTACATTTAATTTAAAAAATAAAGATGTGGCTAAGCATAGTATTAGGGTGGTTCCTAAATCTGCAGGTCGCTTGGAGAAATTCAAAAATAAACTCATTAGTAAATTACCCTACTTACCTTATAGTGATGATCCTAATGAACTGTACAATTCTTTTTTTGCCATATATTGTACAGAATTTGACTCGACTTTCATACCCAAGCAGATCTCAGTTAACGGTTCCACAACCTTCAGTGAATGGGCAACCAGAGGTATACATAACAGTAGAATGAAACTTTATGAACTATATGAAGAAAAAAACTTTAATAAGAGTACAGAATTTTATGAATATGTTAAAAATTATTCTAAATTATTTAAACAAGTTTGCAAAGAAGCAAAGTGTCGTTATATAAGCTCAAAAATTAAAAATAGCCAGAATAAAATAAAAACCACTTGGGAAATAATCAACAATGAAACTGGAAGAGAAAAAAGGCGTAGCACTGGCTTTAGTCTAAATATTGATAATAAAATAATTGATAAGGATGTAGAAGTAGCAACAATTTTTGAAAGTTTCTTTGCAGATATTCCAGTTTCAACCACAAAATTTTTAAAATCAACACCTATTGAAGCCGAGTCTATATTAAAAGAAAATGTTGAACACTGTAAGCATGATTTTAATTTCGATTTTATTAATGATAAAGATATTATTAAAACTTTTAATACCCTTAATGTAAAAAAAACTGCTGATCTATGGGGAAACTCCGTAGAGATTACCAAAAGCATTATAGAGAGTGTAGCGCCTGAATTGGCAATTATTTTCAACAAATGTATTGAGTGTGGTGTGATTCCTGACTTAATGAAGAATAGTAAAATAATACCATTGTTTAAATCCGGTAGCACATCAGACCCCACAAATTTTAGACCAATTTCTGTGCTTCCCACATTTAGTAAAATATTCGAAAAATTGATGCTAGATCAACTGCAAAGACATTTTACTAAATATAAACTACTTAATAGTAAACAATTCGGTTTCACGAGGGGTCGCTCGACAACCGATGCTGGTGTTGAGCTACTTACACATATTTTTGAAGCGTGGGAAAATTCACGGGATGCCTTGGGTATTTTTTGCGACTTGTCTAAGGCATTCGATTGCGTTTCTCATGACACATTAATCAGGAAATTACATCACTATGGTGTTAGAAATACTGCTTTGGATCTTCTTATTTCTTATTTGGATAATAGGATCCAAAGAGTGGATGTTAATGGTAAACGATCTCCGGGTTCTATTGTCACCATGGGAGTTCCACAGGGCTCAATTCTTGGCCCCTTTTTATTTCTTATATATATCAATGATCTTCCTTGCCTTATAAAGAGAAATCATGATATAGTGTTATTTGCAGATGACACATCACTTTTATTTAAACTTAAACGTCAACAGCCCGTTACTGATGAGGTAAATACCGCTCTCTCTAAAATAGTGCATTGGTTTAGTGTTAATAATTTACTTTTAAATGAGAAAAAGACTAAATGTGTAAGATTTCTGACACCTAACGTTAAGCAGGTGGAAACCAGTGTACTAGTAAATGGTGCTGAATTGAATCTTGTGGACACCACTGTGTTTTTGGGTATTACTCTGGACTCGAAGCTGCAATGGGGCCCTCATATTACAAAATTGTCGAAACGGCTCAGCTCTGCAGCATACGCGGTATATAAAATTCGTCATTTAACCGACGTAGAAACAGCCCGTTTAGTATATTTCAGTTATTTTCATAGTGTTATGTCGTATGGCATTTTGCTGTGGGGAAATGCGGCCGACATCCAGGCTATATTTGTGCTGCAGAAAAGAGCCATTCGAGCAATTTATAACCTAGGTAGCAGGCATTCACTGAAGGATAAATTTAAAGAAATAAATATAATGACAGTTGCATCTCAATATGTGTATGAAAATTTGATTTTTGTTAAAAAGAATATTAATATTTACACAAAATATAGCGATATTCATAGCATAAATACAAGAAACAAGGACATGCTAAAAGTGCCCGCGAGTAGACTCCATAAAATTAGTAATTCATTTAAATGCCAAAGTGTACGTTTCTACAACAAACTCCCAAACCGTGTTAAAGAACTAAGCCTAAACAAATTTAAATCAGTTATTAAACAGCAACTATGTAAAAAAAGTTACTATAAAATCAAAGAATACCTTGATGACAAAATGGCCTGGGAGTAAGCTGCCCCAATGCACCCTCATGCTTCAATTTTTATTTATTTTAGAATGGATGTATCTGTTTTTTAATTCTTTGAAAATGTGAGGAATATGTGGTTTCAAAGGTCGTTAAGCTCCTTACGTACTGAGTTGAGCTTCCTTTCTCTGCCTCCTGCTTGCACTGACTGAACAGGTCCACTAAAAGTTTTCTTTGCAGTTCTTTCTTAAAAAGACCATCTCAGGCGAGAACCTACATGGTCCTCACAGGTGTTGACGAAACAATTTTCCGATTGTTAGATCATTATTTATTCATATTTTTTTTTTACTATATTTTTTTTTGTTTTTATTATACAATCTGACATGTACGAATTTATTTATTTTTTACAATCTGACATGTATGATTTTTTTTTGTTTATACAAACTGACATAATTATTATTATTATTTTTTCATATATACAGGGTGTCCCAAAACTCAACGTCAAGCCGAAACGGGGTGACAGGATTGATCATAACCATCACGAGAAAAATCTGAAAAAAAATCTATCCCATGCAGTTTGAAAATTATGGGCATTTTAAGAAAAACCTAGAAATTTGATCAAACTGTACCATTTTTCGGTTATTGTGGTTATTCTTTTTTATTTTTGTTCATTTGAACTTTGGAAACGTAATCCTAAATAACATTTCTAGAATCTCAATAAAAAATAATGACACAATTGCCTCAAGTTTCCGAGAATTGAGACTATTTGTAAAACTACGAATTTAAAATTTTCAAGATTCGTCGACTTTGACAGGCCCTCCTATAAAAAAAATGTACTAGAGTGCCTTGGCAAGTGGCATTAAAAGTTGGCGCATTTAATCTGAATTCTAAAATGGTACAATACTTGTTAGTTCCATACAATAGGAAAGAGTAAAAAAATTAAAACCTCAAGTAACCCGATTTTTGCTATCACATTTTACTCAGTTAAAATGTTTTTAATTCGCACAAGCTCTAGGTAGGTTCTTAATTTTAAGACAAAATTATGAGAGAGATGGATAATGGGTATGTTTGCCATGAGTGAGCGAGACAGATAGTGACGCCACGCATTGAGACGGAGATGCGTCGTTTAAACGAGTGCGAATGAAACAGATAGATGCTATGGCATCTATCTGTTTCATTCGCACTAGTTTCAGCCAAGCAAATGGCTACGCTACCAGTCCGACACCAACCAGTTAGTACGTTTCGCTCATTCGTCTACTGCGCACGTTCGTATTCGCTTGTGTTGATTTAGTACTGACAACTTTGGCTTCTCTTTTTGGACTTGAATCTTTGTAAATTGGACTTGTTGATAACATACCGGCAACTTTGGCTTCTCTCTGGACTTTTGTGTTGGCATCCTTTTTATCTACCATGCCTACGCGCTACACTTCACAAGAATATGCGAACATGCACCTCATTTATGGGGAATGCAGATGCAACGCAAGTGCCGCCGCTAGACTTTATCGTGAAAGATATCCAAATTTAGAGCGCTACCCGGATCACCGAGTGTTTGTTAATGTGCACCGTTCACTCACAGAGGGCGGCCATTTCCCGAATCAAATACAGGCTGGAGGTAGACCTGTGTTTCCTTTCCAGGAAGAAGTATTGCAAGAGGTCGCAGGTGACCGAAGTATTTCCGTACGTGGAATTGAAGAAAGAACGGGAATACCCAAAAGCACTGCTCATCGTATTTTACAAAGAAACGAAATGCATCCGTTTCACGTACAACGAGTTCAAAGTCTTCTACCTCGAGATTATCAGGAAAGGATTTCTTTTTGTAGAACAATGCTACAGAGGCATAATGAGAATCCCCAATTCATCCAAAAAATTCTCTGGTCCGATGAATCGACATTTAAAAAAGATGGTTACATGAACTTGCACAATTATCACGAGTGGCATGTGGAGAATCCACATTTAATGCGAGAAGATAGATCCCAGTATCGTTTTAAAGTAAACCTGTGGACCGGAATTTTAAACGGTAAAATTATTGGGCCTATTGAACTGCCTGAGAACTTGAATGGAACTAATTACCTACATTTTTTAAGAGAAGATTTACCAACCCTGTTAGAGGACGTACCACTAGCAGATCTTCGCGACATGTGGTTTCAACAAGATGGCTGCCCAGCGCATTTCGCAGTGCAAGTAAGAGATTTCCTTGACCAGGAATATCCGGGAAGGTGGATTGGACGTTCAGGCACTATCTCGTGGCCCGCCCGTTCACCAGATTTAAATCCCCTGGATTTTTTCTATTGGGGAGTTCTCAAAGAAAAAGTTTACTCAAAGCCCATTGAGAACGTAGCCGACCTGCGTGAACGCATTTCTCAAGCAGCTGAGGCGATCAACTCTCGAAGATATGCCCGACTTATAAGTAGATCTTTTTTAAGAAGATGTAGGGCTTGTATTGAGGCTGATGGTAAACAATTTGAACATTTATTGTAATAAAAAATGTTATTTCTCCATCTGACTTTTATTCCAACAAACCTAATTATTTTACAAATTTTACTAACTTTTTTTCACTTTGATAAAAGTGGCGTCACTATCTGTCTCGCTCACTCATGGCAAACATACCCATTATCCATCTCTCTCATAATTTTGTCTTAAAATTAAGAACCTACCTAGAGCTTGTGCGAATTAAAAACATTTTAACTGAGTAAAATGTGATAGCAAAAATCGGGATACTTGAGGTTTTAATTTTTTTACTCTTTTCTATTGTATGGAACTAACAAGTATTGTACCATTTTAGAATTCTGATTAAATGCGCCAACTTTTAATGCCACTTGCCAAGGCACTCTAGTACATTTTTTTTATAGGAGGGCCTGTCAAAGTCGACGAATCTTGAAAATTTTAAATTCGTAGTTTTACAAATAGTCTCAATTCTCGGAAACTTGAGGCAATTGTGTCATTATTTTTTATTGAGATTCTAGAAATGTTATTTAGGATTACGTTTCCAAAGTTCAAATGAACAAAAATAAAAAAGAATAACCACAATAACCGAAAAATGGTACAGTTTGATCAAATTTCTAGGTTTTTCTTAAAATGCCCATAATTTTCAAACTGCATGGGATAGATTTTTTTTCAGATTTTTCTCGTGATGGTTATGATCAATCCTGTCACCCCGTTTCGGCTTGACGTTGAGTTTTGGGACACCCTGTATATATATATACATTTTTATTTCTATGCTTTGTGAATGCGAGGACCCATGCGAGTCAAGCTGGTTTTTTTTTTTTTTTATAATCATAGTGATTGTCTGACAGTTTGAGTAACTTAAGCGGCCTACACAAGTGTCCTTTCTTTGGTATTGTTCGTCGTGTCGTTGAGCTCCTTGAGTTATGAGTCGAGCTACACGATAACTGACAAATGCTTGCACTGACTGGACAGGTCCACTCGAATTTGTGTGGTTCTTTCTTCAAAAGACCATTTCAGACACTGACCTGCATGGTCCTCGTATAGCCTGATTTACATATAATGTCTGGACTTCAAAAGAGACTGCGACCTCTGAGTTTGTTTCGGCTGTTTCTTCTCAGAGTAGTCAGTTACGAAACACCGGCCCCTTCTAGTTTTATAAAAAGACGTGTAAAAGTGTTGATATAACCTACTTGCATAAATAAACATCATTTCATCATCATTTCATTTCATTTCATTTCATTTCATGACACTAGATCGGCTTTCAGCCCTCGCTATTCTTTCAATCGAAAATGACGTAGCTTATTCGTTAGATTGTGTGTTACTGCTTTAATTAAAGATTTTAGTCTTAGGAAAAGCCGCAAACATCAATTTTAAAATTTATCATCTCTGTTTTTGTTAATTTTGTAAATCTTTCAATGTAAAATATTTTAAAACTGAAATTTGATTTATTTATATAATTTAAGCATTTTTCCTGAAACATGACAAATACCTAAACCAAACTACCAGACCTACTTTCGCATCACATACTTTTCACGAAGGACAAAGGGCCTCGCAAAGACCTGCCGCCCGGAGCCTCGCAATGGGTAAGGCCGCCTCTGACTGCGCTTCTAATCAACTTAACTAGGTAGATTCGACATCTAAGTGTAGGTATTAAATGATTACCTACATCGACATCGATGTATATGTTCCATTTTCCGAGCACCGTGCAGTTTGTGTGTGACTCATTGGATGTTTTACATCGGTTTCCGATTTTCCTCGCTTCCTCTTCTTCAATAAAAGTGTGCAATGTTGGGGCATCATTATCACCTCATGGTTATAACATATCATTCAAGACTTGGGTCTATTTGTCGAAGCGTGAGATTGCTCTTTGAACATAAGTGCACGGATGTCATTAATATGTGCGCGGTGCTCCCCTCGCTACTGCTGTCAAATCTGTGCTCATTGATAAAACGTGGATATAATATGTAGATAGACTTGAACACTGTGACACTGGGGTAAACCAAGGTATACGTAGCTCGGGAGACGATATAATTAAAAGCTTTCAACGGTAAGACGTAGGGTCTTTAAGGAGTGGCTGGAGGGTGCCAAGGCTGAAAGTCCCTTCCGTTCCACCCAGAGCAGCAGGATTCATTTGATTAATTTTTACAGTCCCTAAAAAAATGTGTGGACTATACCGTACATTAACGTACTCATAGGGCCAAATTAGAGCTGGCTAGGTAGAATATTAGATGTACAGATTCTCTCAATGATGTAACTTGAGCTGGTAAGGCCGTTGAGACGAACCTTTTACATCAAACCCTCGTGAGCACTCCATCTCGCTATAGTTAACGTATAGCGTGACACTGCGAGGCTCCTGAGTCGAGAGTTTCATTATTCTGACGTTGACTTAGCTGAAGACACATTTTGAAACTGCCAAAAGACTGGCAACTTTTGTTGTTTGGAAGTTAAAACCTGCCATAAAAAATTTTTAGTTTAAATATTCAATCCAAATTCTTGTCAAATACTTACCTCATTTTCTAACATGTGCATTAGAATTTTGTAATCCGTAGCACCGGTAATAACTACTAACTACTGAACTGATTTTGATGAAACTTGCAGTATTCCTTAAGTTGGACGATACCTACCTAGTACCTATAACAACAAAATAATTACTAAAATTGGATTTGTAGTTCCGGAGATATGCGAACACAAACAAAAGAATTTACTAAATCAGTCGATGCCTACTCCTTACTGTTAAGGAGTTGTACCTTCCATCATCAACTCAGCTACATGAGATGGTGATTACCATACGTAAATTACTTCATCAGATTTGTGAAAAACGATGTATGGGCCCATAAAATTTGTGGGTTGCCCTCGATTTCTTCAGGACCCAATCATCAGATCCTGACTTGTTGACTATGGAACCATTTCAGAAGTATCTCCTCTTTTGAACAAAAAAAGAATTTTGAAAATCGGTCCTCAATTGGCGGAGTAATCACGTAACAAACACACAGAAAAAAAACACACCGTCGAATTGATAACCTCCTTCTTTTTGAAGTCGGTTAAAAAGCTTAACGTGTCCTATCCTGTAACTGAGCCTGAGCTGTTTAAGAGCTGTACCTATTAAAGTCTGTAAAATTTCAGCAGCCAAAAACAATAAGAACCAAACATGATTGATTAATTAAGTATACTGTTCTATCAACAACATTGTTTAATGGATGGAAAAGTTCGCGAATCAGGGGTCAGTAGTCATTCATTATATTGTAAGTCAAGGCCTGGCGCAGGTTATCAACAGAATTTGTTGGTTAATTGCTGTGAAATGAAGTTTTATTTGTTTCGATAAACGATTATATCGCGCTGCATGCCTAACTGCAACCAACTACCTACTGTTGAAATGTCGATTTCATTCTTATTGGACATTGATAATTTAACATTCGGGCACTGCGGCTCTCGTTATAATCTGTGAGACGGGCAATATGTAAATTAATAAACTAAAGCGAACAGTTATTGTAGCGAGGCAGATCTTCATTGATTATTTGCTTGGCGCTGCGTCACTATTTATTTTCTACCAATTTCAAAAAGAAGGAGAAGTTCTCAATTCGTTGAAATCTTTTATAATGTTTACGTGTTTTTTCGCAGATCCCCACACATCAGTAAGAGAGAGTGACGATGTCAGCGGCGGTGGAGAGCCAGCGCGCGCTGAACGGGCGCGTGAACGGGCACCGCGCGGAGGACGCGGCGCGCGCCAACGGGCACCACGACGCGCGGCCCTGGGCGCAGCAGTTCCTGCCCAGCCCACTACGGCTCGACGACAACACACGTGCGCAGAAGGTAACATAAGCTGATAGTTCAAAAGCCTTAGGTACATTGAGTGAGTATTCTCGCCCGCCTGTCCCGATTATGACCACCCACGTTAGGTAGGTAAACCTTATGGAAGATCGTAAGTACATTCAATTAAATGTGATTGACGTAATTAGGAAAGTTTTTCTGTCCCACTGCATACCGAGAATTGAAAAAAAAAGCTGGTTAAAAAACACTCTTGTCTGTTGTTGATGTTGAATAAGATGACTTATGATTTACCGAACGTTCTGGTGTATTAATTCAACTCACTCGCATGCAGAAACTTAGTAAATTCAGTGTGAGATCAATCAGCATACTTTTTAATATGTTAGTATAACTAATATTTTGAATGAAGAATGTACCTTTTAAGATTTTGGTCAAAAGTCATCATGATGCATATCTACTGTGTATCTGGTATGAAGGCAACATATATATTTTATCTCGGCCGATGTTTGACGAGTCACGCTCAACTATCGGCTATCAGCGAGTTCAGAGTTGACGCTCATCTTATTGACACTAGTTTTTATGAACGATCAACATGATTACCTACTGCGCAATAACCGATATTAGCTGCCGTCTTAATACATTGATACTAAGCGACATTATTGTTGGTGAAGATCTGTTACTTGTTAGAGGTGGATGTCAATAGTGGTACAAGTAGACCATGACCTGGGTTAGGAACTTTGATTTCTATAGGACGTTCCTTTGGGATTCCCCGATATCCACGGCGCGGACATAAGCCTAGTTTTCTACTCTACAGTATAAAAGTAAACAGTACCGTCCGACCTGCTTGGGTTTGGGGAAGAATAACCTGCATTTGATGAGTTGTTTAAATACAAATCATGTTCAAATGATGAAGTTGCTGGCGGGCGCGCGTCGCTGCTGCAATTAGAGCAATCAGAACCAATTTATTGAAGCGCGCGCGCTGTGCTGCAGCGTCATCTGTGCGCGCGCATCTCTACAGTATTTCACATCTTATGTTGCTCGTTATGTTGTGCTACTGTGTGCTGATATATTACACTACTACTACTACTACTTTACTTTGACTTGTGTAATGTAATCTCAGCCATAAAATAGAACATTTATAGTTAATTATACAAATATATTTATGTTAGACAGTTCCGTGAAATACGGATTTCCTTGACAATATTAACTGCAGCATGATCTGTAGAAAATACAAAAAGAACATGCAGGAGAAAATTCTAAAAGTAATTGTCGGGCAGAAAGCCCTAAACACACATAACACGGTAGTACGGTACCCGTCGGGTGGGTAGAAGGCACCTCCTGCACCAAGACTATAGGAACTTTAGACCCTGTTCCTCATACCACCAAATGTTTATATTTTTCAAATTTAAAACACAAAAGTTTCAAAGCTCATCCATAAATGTCAATTAAGAGTGTGGCTGAATTGGAAATCATCAGAGGTATCACGTATGCTCCAACTTTTTTAGAACAATAAACTTTAAGTTTATAATAGTGGGAAACTATAATCACAGGAAATAGCAAAATATTGACGTTTGTAACAAAAGGCTTTGCTATAACAAGTTATAACAACATAATAAATTAATAGCGTCAGATATGGTGTCTGAGGTGACAATAAACGTAAACCCTCTGCAAACAGTTTGGCTTATAAATAGGCGTGTACTTGTCAGTGACTCCCTGATGTACTGCACTGTAAAATCTGCACTCTACAGCAGAGTGCAGTGTTCAACAGAAGGAACACTGATCTGAACACTGACCGCTCTGCCGCTGCACCACCGCCAACCGTGCCATCAAGAAATAATTTAATTTTGAAACAAAAATATATGTTGCTATATTTTTATATTCTATCGCGCACTTGTACTGAAATGTGATGGTGCATTTATGGACTTTCTCTGTTAATTTGTGAATTAACACGATATACCTACAGTAGCATATATTTGTTTAAGTTCTTATCTATTCATTTAAATATATTATCTTAATGCTGGAATCATTGCGAATGTGAAATAAAATGAAACTGCTGTTATATAAATATGTAGAACTTTATATGCGTAGTAGTTTTATTTAGGCATGTATTATCTGGATAACAATTTTATTAGTTTATACAGAGTGTCCCTGGCAGTATGTATCAAATAAAATAGGCACGTATGTCGGTGGATTTTTTTTCGGTTCTAAAGGCAAATGGTCAATTTTATTAAACGGCTTAAAAAAAAGGAGGTTATTTTCCTCAATTACTTCGCCTATCCTAAATAAACATTCATAATTATGGTAAACAAATTACATTTCTCTTTTAGCACCCTGTGAAGTTCCTTTGTGAAGAAAACAAAAATAATTCCAATATGACACATGAGAATACATAATAATAAAATAATAATCAGTATACAGAATGATGTATCTATACATATAATGAATCTGTAGAATGGTCAATTCTGTACATTGAAAATATTGAAAAAATAAATAGCGGGGGGTGTTGATGGATCGATACCAAACCCAAATATGTCATTAAAAATTTTTTTGTCTGTCTGTCTGTCTGTATATGCAGGCATCACGTGAAAACTAACGGTTCGATTTCGATGAAACTTGGTATAATTATACCTTATTATCCTGGGCATAAAATAGGATACTTTTTATCCTGGAAAAAGAAGTAGAAAAAAAAAACTTATTTTTCAGTTTTATTCATAGACGTTGTTCTGTAGAACCGCGAATCTCCTTAATTATTATAGGCTTAGCCGTATTTGGGTCCAAAAGATATTTATAAGATGTCATTGTCAGTTACTCAAAATGGAGAAATAAACCATCCACGCGAAGACCGACATCCGCGCGGACGGAGTCGCGGGCGGAAGCTAGTGTAGAATAATATTATAGACCGAAGTTTCAATATTTGTTGAGCAAGATACTTTAATTGATTGGGATAAGAACTGGAGGATGAAGGAAGACGTATGGTTGTTGTCGGTTGTTTGAGATATATATTTATTTATCGTGGTAAAATCATCAAATGAGTCCTCCCACCCAGGGTAGAGCGGGAGGGACTGACTGTCTAAAATCCACGGTGTCCTTCAATAGCCCTTTACGTTCCGGGGTCACGGTAATTCGTGAGTCCCGCGACCCCAGAACAAGAATGAAACTATCTGCGATTGGACTGCTGAGCTGCGTGTTGCGGTTGTAAAGGCGTCTACGATACATGGGAAGTTCCTAATGTGGGGCAAAGAAATAAAACTAAAATGAAAAGCTGCTTTATCTCAGACATCGCTATCAGTGTGGCGGCTCAACGCGACACTGTGCGTGCGATGTGCGACTCACATGTAGACACCTGCTGATATACTTGCGTTAGTTCTGTCCACTCATTAAGACGTGCGATTTAATTACCGATTAAGACAATCGTTTCCGCAAGATATCTGATAAACCTGCTGAACGCGGCCATGCACTCACTGCTTTACATCTACAGTGCCGTAACAATATAGTCCTTCATGAGCTGAGCTTCAACTGCGCCCTGCTCTGGTCAATTGTGCCATTTCTGCGCCCCTCCAGGGTCTGCGCTCTGCGCCTGGGCACCATACTCCTATTCGGTAATTAATCTGTGGATAGATTGTACTCGTAGTAACAGCAAACAGCTTTTCATACTAGATTAGTCTAACAACATACGTCAACGTGTTACACTTACAACCAAAGAACTAAACAGGTTACAAATGTGCTCAAAGAAGATAACCACGATTATTTTCGTTTATGTATTTTTCATTTTGTCTAGATCCCTTTTGCCAGTGAAACTGTAAAAAAACGTATCAAAGCTGACTGAAAACAAATCAACAATCATTCTATATAATAACTAACTTCGTAGTTTACGAAGTTAGTTTCTGTCGTGTTTCATTGCCTCCACATCGTCGGTAGTTGTACAACTGTCGAAGTTGATCGATGCGCGCCTGTGTCGGTGGTTGGTGATACACTACTGCTCGCAGTTCGAACTTGTAATGTATGATTGATGAGGCACCCTGGCTGGCCAGTGCTCGTGTCTCATCTACTTCCAACGCGGACTTGTTTTTAATTATTGTTGGGTGACTCGCTCTGTACTGCGGAGTACTTAGTGACCCAAATAAGGGTTACTGGTAGTGATTCATACATGAAGGAGCTCATAGGGTCTTGATAGTTCTCTGCATTTATTATTAATATCCTCAAGCAGTGTTGCTGTTCTGAATTGGACAGTATGTGTGCCGGTGTCATTCTGTAATAAAGCTTTCTCATATTTCGCATGTGGACAGTCAAAAACACTCGTATGAGACGTTCGCGTGGGTGCGATGCCCCTAGTACGGTAGACAGTGATTACTTAGCCAGTAGTGAGTGGTTCTCTTGTGGGTTGCAGGTGGAAGCGCGGCTGGCGGCGCTTGTGCTGAGCGGCGACGTGCTGCGGCGCGTGGCCGACGTGTTCGAGCAGGAGCTGGAGCGCGGGCTCCGCGAGCAGCCCTCCAGCCTGCAGATGGAGAACACCTACGTGCCCGAGCTGCCCGACGGCACCGGTACGTACCCGGCGTCTCATGGAACTAACAGTAGTTTTAGGAAAGCGCAGGCTGAACTCTTAGACAACAGCTTGATTTCGAATGTCATTAGATTCCCTGAAGTCGTCAGATCAATATTTATACATGACGTTAAAATTATGTATGTTGATTAAACCCTAGTGTTTTGTTTTCATTTCTTCTTTTACTCTTAAATATTTTATGTAGAATACCTTTCCACTTACTTGCACATCCCGTCGACCCAGTGCAATGGTTATTTATTTTTTATTTATTTTCAACGAAACGGACGCTCGATCTAATGGCTTTTAAAAATTGTGATACATTGATGCTGTGAAATTTCGGAAATATTGACGTTCAATCTGAATGACTGCGGGGAATCAGCTAGAGGTCATATTATGACATTCGAAGTCAAGCAGTAAACCCGAACTCTAAATAAACTAAAAACTTTAAACATTAAGTATCTCACAGTCCTTTAATGTCGTAATCGTTGAATCGTGACCAGTGCATGATGTGTGCTGGTCTCAGGTCGAGAACTTCGTTGCGTATGGCTGATATAGTACAATTAATTTGCTGTGCCTTAACCAAATTCGTGGCTGTCCTAATTAGACATCTGTTAAACGTAATAGTGAGCCGAACTCTCTCGTATGTCTCAGAGGAGGGCGTGTTCCTGGCGCTGGACCTGGGCGGCACCAACTTCCGCGTGCTGCTGTTGGAGCTGCGCGCCGGCAGCCTCGTGCGCGAGCACGTCAAGCAGTACCACATCAAGTAACTACTACACACACTATTATACACTTCAAATTCATAACCTTTATTTTAATATAGTATACATATGCGATAGTGAGTTTATTACGCTTTCACGTCAAACGTCAAAACTTGGGCGGAGAGGCGGGGAGAAATCGTTTGGTGAAATTAATAACAAGTTTATTTGTCTTACCACGGTTTAATTTAGGGAAATAATAATGGTTCCGACAAACAAATTAATCTCCAGCGATCTGTGTCCAACTATTATTTTAATTAACCAGCGTTGTAATAAAACCGACAAAAAACTTAAAACATAAACGAAAAAATATCAAATTTAACAAACAAATAAGAGTATGTTCAAATTACATTTTCTCTGGATTTTTGATAAAAAAAAACTAAACTTCCAAATAGAAATACTGAATTTCCGACAAAATTACAAGTTACCGACAACAGAGGTTTTGTCAAAATAATCATATTTTTACAACTTGCCTGAACTGTTTTTGGTTATAAATTTATTTTTTAACTCTCATCAATGATGAAAATGCGTCAACTGCTCGGCCCGCACGATCGGTTTTGCATCGTGTTCGGCTGTTTTGCGCGTGCGAGTTCGTAAGATCCGAGCGCAGTGCGCTTGCAACGACCGATCCTTGCGTGTTTTGTTTGTATAAGTTACAAATTGATTTTATTGTTATTGGTTTAATATTATCATGTCAAGGAACTAATAAATGTACTAAGGAAGCTACTCACTTACTTATCGGAATTTTAGGGCACTTCGACTCGGATAGGTTAGGTTAGAAGGAGGTGACGAGGCGGAGAAGGAGGGCCGCCGCCTCCTTCGAGGTTATTTTCATAAACCACCCAGAAGTAGGAGCCCATACAAGCGAGACTCCGTCAAGCTATCTTGGAAGGTAGGGAAGTCAAATTCATGGTATATGATGCAAGTAAGATGCAAGCAAATAAAAGTTATAGTTACAAGCACAATTTTTAATTTTTTATTAGTTTCAGTATAATATAACTACTCAGAATAATATTTTAAGTATAATGTTATAGTTAAATTTGCACCACAGTCTATTGAATATGAAAGGTAATTTATGAATTAATAGTAGGCAAGTAATGATAAAAACTATGAAGCATAGTTAACAGTAAAATGTAATTTATGTTGGCAGAAAAGTATTAAAGCAAAAAACCAGTCATGTTTATTTTTCGAAGATTTCAGTATCTCAATCAGTCGTTTCGTCATTTTTATTCGGACAAATGTAGTCGGTAGGTCATTATTTTAGGTCTAAGATTTAATATTTTGAGTAAGGGCAATTCTTAATTTTTTGTCGGAGGTTTTATTACTACCCTTTATTTTTTATGGTTAAACATCATACCTAATTATTATAGGTAGGTACGACTGCCTCAAAATTATACAATTGTGAGGTAATCATATCTATAAATAACTAACAGCACTGGCAGTCCTGGATATTTGTTCTGGATATGTATCAGGGCCGTCAGTGCGGGGTTACGATTCATGCAGGTTACATAATTACGCGAGGCAAGGCAACGGGTGAGCGGGGTCACTGTTAACGGTCTATCCCCTGATCTGCACATTGCGAAACACTTTCCTATATGCTACGAAGTGTAGGTGAAGTAACACAGAATGTAAAGAGAGACGATGTGTCTTTCAGCAACGCCTTGCGGCTGGGCACCGGCGAGGAGCTGTTCAACTTCCTGGCGGACTGCGTGCAGGACTTCCTGCAGCAGCTCGGCATGGAGGACCAGGAGTTCTCGCTAGGTAGGAATAAGAAACTTTTATTTGTAAACATAGGAGGTTATATGTGTACGAGATGTTACATTGATAACTGGCATAGTGATAAATGACAAGTACTTCACCAACGTAACTTGAAACATCAGGGTTGCGCTCTTAGCTAAGTAGGCAGTAAGATGAGTGTTAATCGCTTTTGTATACCAATACCTGTGCCAATACTTTGTAGACTTTGAACAAATATTATTATAATGTCACTTCTTTAGGCTCTCTTTATTAAGTTCTTAGTTTACCTATGTCTGAGGACATGATACGCCACACGCTTGCAGTTTGATCAGATGTCGATGTTGTCGGCAGGGTTCACGTTCTCGTTCCCGATGAAGCAGCACTCGATCTCGTCGGGCGAGCTCATAACGTGGACCAAGAGCTTCAAGTGCTCGGGCCTGGAGGGCGTGGACGTGGCGGCGCTGCTGGAGCGCTGCCTGCGCGCGCGCCGCCTGCGCGTCACCGTGCGCGTGCTGCTCAACGACACCACCGGCACGCTCGTCGCCGGCGCACACATGCATAAGAATGTTGGGGTGAGTGCGATCACGTGTGATAAACAACCGAAAACGTCTCTATAATGCTTTCTTCAAAGATAGAAGTTACTTTTTCCAAATTGTTTTTTTTTTCTACATTGGTGCTGCCATCAATGGCGCTGGTAGTCGGCGAAATGTGAACCTATGAACTTTTGTAGTAATAGTGAGTGGTTTGTGTTGTGCGCAGATCGGCGTAATCCTGGGCACGGGCTCGAACGGTTGCTACATGGAGCGCGCGTCGCGCGTGTCGCACTGGGAGGCTGCGCACGAGCGCGTGCGCGACGTGTGCGTGGACGTGGAGTGGGGCGCCTTCGGGGACAACGGCTGCCTGGACTTCCTCAAGACAGACTTCGACCGCGAGGTGGACGCCGGCTCGCTGCTCGCCACCTCCTTCACGTGAGTCGCCGCTGCCAATATCTCGCAACTTTTATATTAAACACCGCCGCGTTTGTCTAGTGGTCGCAAGGTTCGGGCATCAATGCTAATGGGTTTTTCCGTAAGGACTGTCTCAGTAGCTGCTACGGAGTCTGATTTTGTGACCAGTTGATGGCAATTGGCTCGCTACCTTTTGAAATGTGCCATAAGTACAAGTACCTCTGCCTAACCCTTACAGGCGTGATGCTATGTATCGCTAGGGCAGTACAGTCAAGTGCATGTTCTAAAGTGAGTGATCTTCCACGGCAGGTTCGAGAAGTACATCGGCGGCAAGTACCTGGGCTCGCTGCTGACGTCAGCGCTGAGCGGGCTGGCGCGCGCCGGCCTGTTCCCCGCTGCGCCCGCGCACGACGCGCTGCAGACAGCGCACCTGTCGCTCTTTGAAGAGTTAGTACCATCTACTGCTATTGGCCATAGTTCAGCCAAGAGACGTCCTCAGATGAAGGTGTTGTTTACAACGGACAAGGAATCCTTATTAATGAACGAAATGTTGTGCAATGATCTAGAGAGAACTGTGCGGGTGAGCTGACCCGCACGCTGGCGACACTACGCGAGGTGTGCGCGGGCGCAGCCGTGAGTGAGCAGGACGCGCTGGTCGCGCAGCACGTCGCACACGTCATCTCCAACAGGGCCGCGCAGCTCGTGTCTGTCTGTGAGTACACATCGCACTACTTCAACCTTTCACCCCCACACTCTCATCTACAAGTTTTTACTAAGAATCAAAGCGTAGTTGTGGTGGCTCGGAAGTTATCTGCGAACACTAGTTCATGCAAGAACTGGCAAGTCCCGTGGCTCTACGCTCAACTGATATGTTAAGCTTTACGGACAGTGTTCTGATCCGCTATAAAATTTGCTCCGAAATATGTCAGAACCTACGGGTACAATATACGTCCAAAGTCCTTCATCATCGTTTACGCAAGTGATCTTAATGTGGTGTGTGTTGTGGCAGGTATCTCGACGCTGCTGCGGCGCATGTCTCGGCCGCACGTGGCGGTGGCGGTGGACGGCTCGGTGTTCAAGCATCATCCGCGCATCGCTGCGCTCATGAACAAGTACATCGCTCTGCTCGCGCCCGAACACGAGGTCAGTATATACTCTACTCTGTTACTTTACCATGTTTTGACTCCATAGGTTTTCTATGCTTATGAATCTTCTGCGTAGTCTTCTCCCAATTATTTTGAGGTCGGTCTTCAGTCTACCTGGATGCAGTTGAATACCAGTATAAGACTGGCGGACAAAAAAATTAGGGCACCTCTAGTTTCACGTTTTATTCATTAATAACTTTTTGTTTAAAATTTTAATTAATGATTTGAACGATGTTTACCGAGGTACTGAGGAAACTCGGTAATGTAATGTTTAATGAATGGTCACCTATCGACGTACCGATCTAGGCAATCGGTTTAATCTTGAAGATGTACCGATCGTCTAGAATTATGTCGTACTACTCTATTGCTTATACATCGTTATAATCATCATATATGTGTTCAGTTCTCGATCCTGGGCGCGGAGGACGGCAGCGGCAAGGGCTCGGCGCTGACGGCCGCCATCGCCGCACGCCTCGCCGCGCAGGACAAGTGCTAGCAGGCGAAACTGTGCTAGCGGACCCGTGCTAACACGAGACACTGCGCTAGCGGACCCGTGCTAGCACGAGACACTGCGCTAGCGGACCCGTGCTAGCACGAGACACTGCACTAGCGGACCCGTGCTAGCACGAGACACTGCGCTAGCGGACCCGTGCTAGCACGAGACACTGCGCTAGCGGACCCGTGCTAACACGAGACACTGCGCTAGCGGACCCGTGCTAGCACGTGGATTTCCGCTAGCTGAAACGTGAGGAGACTACTTCAGGATGCCATACTTAACTCACTCATATGTACACGATGGATGAAAAGTTTGTTACTCGCGTACCTACTCGGGTGAATGCCCGAATTCAGTGTGTATCCAGGGAAACATTCCTAAATTATCTACAAATACAATTGTTAGTAGATTCAAATCACAACTGATTTATGATTTTGACTTAGTGTGCTCTGCAGTCCCTGTCAGATGTACAGTTGGTAATATCAAGTATGTATGGGTGAGTACCGAGTGTCTCGACAGTTGTAGTTAGAGATATTTTTAGTAGAAGTAAGTTTCCGACATCTTATAATACAAATGTCAGTCTCAAGAGCACTGGTACTCAGGACAGCGGTCCTCTCCGATGATATTCATTACCTTATGTGATGTTGTAACGCTCACTTTAGGATTAGTGTTGTGTGTATGTGTAAGGAAGCGAGGTGCGAGTATGTGATGTGGGTGGCGAGTGCTCGCTCGTAGCACTGCGAGCGACCCTCGCCGGGTCGGAGTGAGACGCTCGCTGGTCGAGATCGTTGTATAGCGCGTTTGTGTGACGAATGTTGTTATAGTTTGGTTAGGACTTAGTTTAGGTACGTCTGTTAGCTGTAACAATGACTGAAAGATATTATATATTATGTAAGTTGTGTAGGGAGCCAGAGGCCTGCCATAACTTGCCGGCGGCTCACATTAATAGTTTTGTTATAAATTATTGAATTATTATCTACTAATGCATGTATCATCATTGCCAGCGCGACATCGATTTTTATCAGATAGTTACAATAGGTGGCTGAGGGCAGCAAAGAAAACTTAACAAATGATACGTGATAAATATGGAAAACAGCAAAAAAAAAAATAGTTTGCAAGAATAGCTCTGTAGTTGTTGATCTATTATAATAATATTATTGTGTCGCCACTGGTCCCTAGTGTGAACATATGGCGCTATACTCACTCGTGCGCTGAATATATTATTTTACAAAGTAAAACAGGATGCATATCCTAATGTAATGAATTTTATACATTTTAAATTAAATAAAATATATTTATAATATAGGTTTAGCGTGCATTCCGGTGCGTTCAGTTGGCAGAAGATTGGCGAACGTGTTAAATGTACGTAGCAACTAAGTAAAGTAGAAAGTACCTCAGTCTTGTCTGGGTCTGTGCAATAGCTGGTGCGAGCCGCGTCTTCACCAGAACGACACTCAACTTTGAACCATGTAAATATAGTAGGTAGGTACGTTATCATATTATGAATGATGTGCAGCTAGTAAACCAGATCATCATGTTACAATAAATTTATTATATTTTGGTACTTTGTTAAGAAACAGTTTTGTTACATATTTAATAATATTATAGATATTGTTAGTAGTTAATATGTTATTGTTTGTAGATTTTTATTTTTAGAATAAAATGTAGCTATTTTTATAAATATTTATTGTTTTATTATATCAATATCCAGGTTTTGATTTGTAGTATAATTTGCGTTCCTAGTGGGTTCGATAAAGTAGCACCAGTAGGTAACTTCCCTGGTTCAATAAATCTACTACGTACTGTTTGAAAAGGGTCACTTTCGTTCGTGGAACTGTCACTTTTGAAGAAAACTGAGCCAAAATACTACACACACGAGGCCCCAAAGATATTTTCCGTACCTACACCCTGAAAGAAGATCATTCATACAATTGGTTGGAGCCGTAGTCAGGTAAAAACATAGATCATTAAAATCCCCTATGGGTAAACATATGACCGAACGGAAGTATGACGAGTAATTACTCGTTTTAGTTTGAACCTGTCGATAGATTTACTTTACTTCGACTTTTGAAAGGCATTTGACAGGGGCAACAATGACGTCCTGACATTAAAGCTTAGCAAAATGGGGTTCTCACCATTTCTCCTGCGCTTCTTTACTGATCACTTTACGACACCAGTTTGTAAGGCAGGGCATGTTGTACGTACGTGTTGAGTATCTATTACACGTGATATGGCGTGAGTCAAGGGTCTATTTTGGGACCTTTGTTATTTCTAATCTTGGTCTATGATTTTCTTTAGTACTGGTTCATGCAAGATGTCTCTTATAAATAGATGACTTGAAACTATAATTGGAAATAAACGAGACGTTAAAGTTAAGTATATGTATAGACCTCGATGCACAAGAGTTAGGACAAAATTCCAGAAAGAGAAAGCAGACCACTAAAACCATTCTGAGTTCACTAAAAATAGGAAACATCTTAATAAACAAAATAAAATTATATTTGATGTTCATTATAAATAATTGTTACAAAGTATTCACTATGCATAATAACAAAATGTACCTTAAATTATATTTATGACGACGTTCACACCCCTTAAACTAAAAGGCTTAAGTAAATATAAAATGTCTCTTATTGTCGTATAGGAATATTGCACGTTTCTTAAAATTAAATATTGCTTATTGCTAATAGGTTTAACGTGGTTAGCTTTCCTTTCAGAACCACTAGACGGGTGCGCGCTAGAGAGTAGTGAGTCGGACGGAGTCCCGAAGTGTCCACGTGTGTCAGCAGGTGGACTCGTCGTCCTCGTCGTCCTCGTCCTCGGCGTCACGCGGCCACAGCGACACGCGCGCGCTCATGACACTTCCACCTTCTCGCGCGCCTTGCGCAGGATGCTCTGCAGCTCTGACGCCGACGTCGTCTTGTACTGCAACATAATGTAGTTATAATGAGCATGAGCGCCACCACCTTCAATTTTAGGGGGTGCATCTGCATCTAATTAGTATACTTACTAATAACTAATGAAAAATACATTACAGATGTCAATTAAGTTAATGACGAATAAAGGAAAACAACCTAGCTAGAAACATATACCGTCGTACCTCAAAAAGTTAAAAATCTGTTGAAGTGTTCAACAGATTTTTTAAATAATGTAACTGCAAAGCGGACTTTATATCAACGTCAAATAACATTTTGAAGTTGTCAGTTTTTTTGTAGAAGAGTTCAACAGAGGTTTAACTTTTTGAGATGCGACGGTTAAAGTTTACTGAATGGCACTTTAATGAAGGAGCTGTGTAATTGAATAACTCTATTTAATTCAGCAGATCATTCTTAAGCCAAGAAATAAAAAGAACTAAGGACGAACCAATGAGATACTCAAAAGATGACAATGAGGAATGTAGGGTTGTGGATTAACATTATATGTCATTGAATAATATATAAGTCAATGATGGAAGGAGAAGATAAGGTGACGTGACGCAGTGGAATGCGATGAGTTCAAAAGTCACTGATTGTAACCTATTAGGACACATTTGCAAGTCGATCATAATAACGTTGGCTGGAGCGTTGTGACTGTGAGTGTGCGTGAGAGGCAAATTAAATAAAACAAACAGTTCTTTGTTCTTAAGGCAAACATCGTAGTGCCGTTCAAAATGTTTAGGTACTGCGACGACTAGTAAAGTGAAAATAATGTACGGCTTCCCGGTGCGGCGAGTAATGTCAGCGGCCTCACCGTAGAGCCGGCGACTCACCCCGGAGACGTTCCGCTGCACCAGGATCTGACTGTACAGGCGCTTGCCCTCGTCCGCGCCCAGCGCCTGCTCCAGCTGCGAGCGCGTGAGGCCGAACAGCTGGTGGCCGGGCATGCGCAGCGCGCGCTGCGTCGCCGGACTGAAGCCCTTCGCCTCCAGCCACTCCGCCACCTCGTCGGGGTTAGACTTCTGCAATGTGCGAAATAAACATTGTCAACATGAAGCCTAGTACCGTTTTGCGTTGTGTTGTCGCGTGCGTACCAAAATTAAAAGTTATCTATATCGATTCAAAATAGGCTGATTTATAAGCACTTTTTGAAGGTACATTTTTGCATAAGATAGTCCCCCAAAGCGCCCCCTTCCACACTTCCTGGTGTTTTGATTATGAAGAAGAAGTGACGGAACAAACTCCCCATCAACATATCTGACTGTGAGGTTAGAAGAACCAATAGATATTTAATACAATTTATCAAATAGAATATTCACATTATACGTCAATCTGAAATAACGTTTATATTGTGTATATAAAAACTAGTACCTAGTGAGGTACCTACTTAAAGTTTCACCACTTAAAAAGAAAAACATGTCACAAACAAACACAATACTAGTTACAAAGCAGTACCTGGTCGATGAAGATGTCAGGCGTCTTCTTGATGTCGAGCATCTTCTTGCGCGCCTGGTAGGCCGGCAGCACCAGCTTCAGCTCCTCGTGCAGGTCCTCGCTGCCGCTCATCATGGATTTGTTCGCTGCAGACGTTCGCATGGATTCAGTTAAAGGGGAGCAGTGAATAACATCATCACTACATAACGAATTATAAAACAAAGCCCCCACTGCATCTGTATCTGTGTGTTCGTGATAAACTCAAACGTAAAAATATAAAGCGCTTAGATTAAAAAATGATTCTAAGATAAAGAGATTCCGTTCAGGTAATATTATTGGTTAAAATCTTACTATAGGTACTGTGATATAATTATGCAAGATCGAAGGATTTGATGACTTAATACAGGTACCTATTTTTTTTGGTGAAGTGCCAGTAATCCCGTTGATGAGAGCCGCCGAACTAATGATACTCTGCGGTAGCAGGTAATTCTGTTCAGAATATTTTGGAAAACAATGCTTTCATTTTCTCGGAACTTTAGATTGCGCGCTTCATGAAAATCGATCAATAAAAAAAAACAATTTTTGGAAAAAAAGGAACCGACTTCAAAATCGAAAAGTGTAAAATAACTTTTCTTTCGGAAGTCGGTGGCTTTGTTTTTCATGTTATTGACTATGTCCACAGACTTCCGAAAGAAAAGTTATTTTACACTTTATTTGTGTTTGGTTTTGATGTCTGTTCCTTTTTCTCAAAAAGATTTTATTTATATTTATACCCTTTTTAATTGAGATCTACAATACTTGGAATGTAGATTTTCAAAGACGCCGAGCAACAAAAACGGATCATTCCGCGCCACGTCACGAAATATCCATTATTGTAAACTACCTACGTTGTTAATAGCCGCAAGAAGCCTAATTGAGGAGTGGTTAGAGAGGCGCCACGGGGCGTTCTCACCTTCCTTCTGACGCAAGTCCTCCCCGAACACGGTTGTTTCGGAAGGTACCTCAGGAATTCAATGGCAGGTGAGGGGAATGGGGAGCAATCGGAACACGTGAGGGAAATGCTCTGCCTCACTGTGCAGCCACCGCTGAGTAAGTCCAGGGCATCGGACATCGCGGGACATGTTCCGGTTACCGTAGGCAACAGCTTGAAGACTGCAAATAATGGGTAGCTCGCCGTCCGAGCGATAAGGCCCGAGTCGAAGGCGCGTTGTCTTTCACGCGTTCCCTAAGGAAATTGACGGGGCTTCCATAGGGCCAGACGCCAACATAACGTGGGTGAAACCGCGGGCAGAACCTAATAAGTTATAAAGTCGTGTACTCACACTTCATGGTGCCGGTGGTGCGGGGCGGCGGCGGCTGCGGCGCGGGCGGGGGCGGCGGCTGCGGCGCGGGGGGCGCCTGCGCGGGAGGCGGGGGCGGCGGCGGGGGCGGCGCGGGCGCGGGCGCGGCTCGCTCTGCAACACGCTCACGCTTGTACATGATCTTCAAGTACCAGACATTCATTATATGTCAACCCCATTGTTGATAGGACATAGTAGAATCTGTTCTATAGTTATAGTTTTTTTTTATCTAAGTAAGTATTCTTTATTTGCTGCTTATAGCAAATAAGTAAATACGCTCCCAACGCAGAAGATTGTTAGTTTTATCTAGCACATTGTATGTAATGTAAAAGTATATAGGTATCCCACACGCACGTACCTAAGGATCAGTTCATACTGAGACGCGTAGCGACGATACTGGATGTGTATCTTTTCGTGCAGTAACAAAAGTGAGATTAAATTTTATATTATTTATTTTATTAAAAAGAAAAAAGATTTTGAGTCACTCTATTGAAATGTGCACGCCGCGTCGCGGCCGCGTCCGCTCTCGTGGATTGACCCTTATTGGACATTGTACAGACGTCAGCAAGTCAACCTACCCGAATGTGTCAAATTTTACCAATCGAACATTAACCTTCCACTATTGTCCTAAGGTTGGAAATCTATTGAAGTTCAATAGATTGAGGTAGGTTTATGTGCTGGCGTCTGTCATCAAAGTAAATGTTGCGGGGAATGACTAGTGTCAGAAAAGTAAGACAGACTTTCAGTTTGAGTATTAGGGAATGATTAAAGTTATGTACCTATACTAATTTTATGTACTACTAGCGACCGGCCCCGGCTTCGCACGGGTGGACATTTATTTTTTAAGCTCTCTGAAAAAAAAAATCCGGGATAAAATATAGCCTATACGGATTCGGAAGAATCCCTCTAAGTAATGGTAAAAGAAATTTTGAAATCGGTCCAGTAGTTTTTGAGCCTATTCAATACAAACATACAAAAATACAAAGGTTTCCTCTTTATAATATTAGTATAGATAATAGAACACAACAAAGAAGCACACTTACCATGACAAGGTAACACACACAAACACAACATTTATGGAAGCAAAGCACACTGATGATGAGGCAGCTCCACGTCGAGGGAGGTTTGGCACCGTGTCAATAATAATAATTATCTTCACAATCAGTTTTGTTAAATTTTGTTACTCGACCTTTGGTGGTGACAATTTTCTTGGGACGACAGGGGATTACTAACACATCGACATTTGGTTTGATAAAAAAATGAATTTTAATAGTAAAATAGGTACAGGTATGGAACTATCTAACGGCGGAGAGGACCCCGCGCCCCGCTCCGCTCACAATATATTAATAGTACCTATGAATATATACCCATATTATTTGTTTCATTTACATCGTATCTAGCTTTAGATATAATATATATTATTTTATTTGTATATATTTGTGATTACTCACAATATAATCATTTAAAAGATACATAGTTATGAATACTAAGTCGAGCACCGCACGCTCGGTACAGAGTGAAGCTGCGTACTTGTTGTACGTAGACATTTACAAAGTAAATAATTTAAATCAGACTTGTATGATATGCGTGGCGGCCACACACACGCCACAAACAGGCCATGCCACACTGACGTCACAAACACGCGACAAATGCTTAGTACGCTACACTGGCGCGATGGCGGTACAGCCTCCGGACCACGTCACCTTCAGCGTGAGATCAATTTCAACCGTGCACTGAGCAGGCCGCGTGGTCCACACAGCGGAGTGTGGTCCGGGGCATCTGGTAAACATACGAATACGAGTCAAGCGCACACACACACATGCGCGGCCGGGGGGCACCTAGCGCCACACACACACAGCTACACCCGGCGCACGCGCACACCCGAGTGCGTGCGCCGACAGTTGTCAGGCGTCCGGTGTGTGTGTATGTTCTGCGCGCTAGAAGTATCGGAACTCTCCCTTCTTGCCGAGGCGCTCGCGGCGCACCCAGTCAGCCGCGCCCGCGCCCCCCGGCCCCGCGCCGCCCTGCCCCCCGCCCCCCGCGGGCCCCTGCCCCCCCTGCCCCCCCTGCCCCGCGTGGCCCCCAGCGCCCCTACCAGCCGGGCCCGTGGGGCTGCTGCCGCCGGATCCGCGTCCGCCAGCTCCCTCCTGGAACAAAAATCCAAAAATTATACGAAACATTCTTCTTCTTACTTTACTCCATCCTATCATGAACTTATAGGTGTAGTAAGTTCGACAAACGGATCTGTAAATGTGTGATTGATGCTTGTGAGAAAAACGAAACTGTACGGCAATATCAAACGCGTCAGATGTTTGTGTGTGTTCACGTCGAACTAGCGGCGGCGCGCGATTATGAACTTGTCGACAAACGGATGTGCGATGAACACTTGTGCGACACACTGAAGGTCGACATCACGCTAGTGCGACAAATAACTGTGCGATTGTAGTGTGACACCACGGTAGTGCGACAAGTGTATGATAATACTGTTATTGGCCAGTACGTTCGTGCAGTATTACAGTATTTTGGCAGTGTGATAAACGATTTTGCGATACTGCCGTCTATGGATTTTAAATGAAAGTAATAACTTCATGTGTATAAATAAAAGAAACTAAATTGCAATGTAATCAAAATTTTGAGACCAAATCCATCGAATCGTTTTTTGTAAATGCTTTTTAACTTGATCTTTATGTTTTTTTATGGCAGTAATTGTGAAAAAACAAATTAATTGGTTTCCTTCGAAGGAAAGAAACGCGTATTATTTATATTTTGTTTTGTTTACTGGGGACAAGACAAAAACATTTGTCGCACCAGCGTGATGTCGACCTACAGTGTATCGCAGAAGCGTGCATTCGAACTTTGGTGTGTCGCTGTACAGTTTTGTTGCACAAGCATTCATTGCACATCCGTTTGTCGGACTAACGTGCACATAATACACTCCGCGCAAACACCTGGCGGCTAATATGAACACGAGCTCGCCACGTCACCCGCCGCCGCGCCCGCGCCTTCCTGTGAACACGCATTTAGGATGCAAGAGCGAGTGCAGCGTGCTCGGGAGTTGGGACACCTCGACTCGGACAGGTTAGGTTCGAATAGGATGGCGTCTGAGATACCAACCACTTCGTGGTTATTTTTTAGACTACCCAGAAGTTCGATCTGACCAGAATGACATAATTTTAGTAATGTCTATTAAAAAAACATTCTACATGCTGCACAAACGTAATGTCGAACATCAAAGTGTCGCACAAGCGTGCATTTGAATTATAGTGAGTCTAAGTGTAGTTTTATCGCACATCCGTTTGTCGAACTCAAGTAGTACACTTTAAAGTAATTGTAATGACTAATGTAAACAAGTGTTTCTCATAGTCACTGCTCTGCTCACGTTCCAGTGACCATCGACTTTAAGGTTGCGGCCACACAGCCGTACCTGGTAGTGCGTGTAGATGGGGTTGGGGTAGAGGTGCGGCGAGGCGGGCGGGGAGCCGGCCGGCGCCACGATGGTGTGCGGCACGTGCGCCGCCACGCCGCGCCGGTTGCGCGCCTTCCACCACTTGCGCGAGTCGTCCAGCACCTGCCCACCAGACAAACAAACTAAATGTATAGAAAAGCAACAACTGATCTGCGCGTGTCGACGTGAGAGCACGTACCTCGAGGTACTCGCCGCGCACGACGGTGAGCTCCTTGTCGTTGTTGGCGGTGCGCGGGTACGTCACGCGCACCACGCGCCCGCCGCGTGCCATCACGCCGCGTGCCCACGCCTCGCCCAGGTCATCTGCAATCACACGCATCTTACTGAGTTGACTGCTGACTGTTCGTCAGTTCAGTCCTCAGCGATCAAAAAGGTAGTGCAATCTACTGGCACTTCTGAACTGTCAATGACGCTCTTTGAGTCTGATGATCGAAACGTAAAATCCTTAAAAAATTAAGCATCGATGTGCATGATATTTATGACGTACCGTCATCTCTGTCGGCGCGGTAGGCCTGCTCCCGGTCGGGCGAGGACGCCGCGCTAGAGTCCTCGCGCCCCACGCCGCGCATGTTCCTGTCGACACGTAGATGCACGATTATTAGTATTTGACTTCAACAAGGACACAACCACACACAGTAGGAGCAGAAAATTGTATTTACTTTAATACATACATGACAAAACTGATTAATTGACATGCTCTGGTCTAGAATAAACAGATACAATTTGAGTAGCAGATCAAGTTGAGGTGTTTTCAGACAATCAAGTAAGCGCGGCGGTTACCTAGGGTAGGGCGCGTACTGGTCCGCGTACAGGTCGGGCTCGTCGCGCTCGTAGCGCTCGTAGGCGCCGGGCTCGGGCGCGGCCAGCTCGGCGCGCCCGTCCGAGCTGCGGCGCGGCGACGACCTGCCCCACACCACACGTACACATCACCACACCACACAGTTGAAGCGAACAATAACAACATACTTAAGCAAACAAACGAATGAGCTTTTTTATTTCATTTTTTTTAAACTTTGTATTATGGGTGCGTTTACAAACAAAGAAACACACTTACACAAACACCCAAACCCGGAACACTTATTTGTAGGTCATACAAATATCTTTCCGTGCGGGAATCGAACCCACGAAACGTTGCGCAGTAGTCCAATCACTCAGCCACTGCGCCAACCGTGGCGTTAAAAACCTGAACGATGGTTTAAAAATTTGTGCTATGAGACAAAATTATATAACAATGATTGATAAACAGACGTTACAGGTAACATTGAATACATGTACATATTCATTGGATATACCTGCGCAATGGCTGATCATCCACTTGGTAGTCAGGGCTCCAGCCGTCCATGAACACGGGCTGGTACGGCGGAAGTGTCGTCTTCCATTGCTCCCTGACAAAACAAACACACTACTTATAGCTAGCATTGATACAGTGAAGAACAGAGGTAAGTTTTTTAGACATTTATGATTTACGATCACTTTGATGCCTTTGATTTCTTTCACTGAAGAAATCCGAGGAATGTCAAAAAGAAAAATCATCAGTATAATGTCTCATACTCTTTATTTAAGTAATATCTGAAGTTATAAAGAAAAGAGCTATTAGTTAATTGCAAGTTTTTCATGTTGAGTCTTTAATTATTCTTTTATTATCGTACATTTAAGAACTCACATATCACACTCACGACTCAAGTCATGCATTCAGCGCCTCCTAATAATACTATACCGAATTGCAAAGTCATTAGACATGACTTTTCCTTGTAATAAAAAGATAAGATACGAACTAATTAACTACTTGTTTTGCGTAAGTAGCTTGTTTACTATTCACTACTACAAACTTCTAGATCGAGCCGTATATTTATAGCAACTATATAAGTCAAATATTGAATTGCCTTTATTTGTTTAATTTCCCTGGTATTAAGCTGAATCCTTCTTGGGCTTCACTAATGCAATAAAAATGTGGGAGGGGATTTCCTCCTATCTGTTAAGCCTGGTGGTTGACTAGTGGCATGCAGAGCCACAGTTGTTTAAACGCGGGCCTACACACATATTTATACCATTTACATAATATCAATATAATTTAAATATATCTGATAAGGTTATCTGCTGCTAAATATTCCGTATACGATGGTACCTGTTTTTCGACGGTCAACCACGGAATTTAGTAGAGCGCGGATTATCTACCGCGCTGTATTTTAATACTCGATGGCAGAGGATTATAACTAACAGATACAGATAAGGTGATAGATAACGGAACATTAACATTTGGATATTTTTCAAAAATGGACTATAATTTTAAACACAAGCGGATTTAAAAACGCACAGGGCAGATACGCCAGAATATAACAGAAGAACAGAACAAAGCTATGGGAGGGAGCTTATAGTTCATACCTCGGTATAAGCCAGGCGTCGCCCAGAGAGTGCCACAGCTCGGTCTCCTTGCTGGTGACGCAGTTGGCGAGCAGGTTGAGCGCGTCGCGCGTGAGCAGCGGCTGCACCACCCGCGCCGGCAGCCGCCCGTCCGCCGCGTCCTGCGCCGCGTCCACGATCAGCGCCAGCGGCGTGAACAGGAAGTGCACCAGCTCGGGCGCGTTGGGGTCGTGGATGTGCGCGCGCAGCCTCGCCAGCAGGTTGAACGACAGCTTGAACTTCTGCAGCACGTCCACGAAGTCGCGTTCGGGCGGCGGCCGCGTGCGCAGCGCCAGCATGCCCTCGCCCGCGTTAGCGCCGCCGCTACCTGTAACACGTTATACATATTATGACCACAGATGTTTTCACAGGAGCTGGAGGCTAAATAACAACAGCCATGCGTCTATTTACAAATTTAAACCGCGCTTGCCGAGGTTTGTGGATGGTTTATATCCGTGTCTCGGATAGCACGTAAAGCTGGTCTCGGGCCACCCAGAACCAAATATGGAAAAAGAAATATATTATTTTAAGGAGTCGAACTATTCGATAAACTCCCAGACAATATTATTAATACTAAAAATGTTAACTGTTTCAAGAGAATGCTTAGACAATACGTTCAAAAAGATTGCCTACAAAACTAGAATAAATAGCAGATTTATATAAAATGTAAAACAAAAATTTTGTATACCTAATTTTAATATTTTGTTTCCCTACGAGTACCACCGACTCACGGAGCTCTTTTATTTTATTACTGCATGATTGTTTTGTGTATATCTTATAGTTTAAGTGAACTGTTTGTGTTCTTTTATGAGAATAAACTCTTTAAACTGAAACCGAAACCGAGGTGTTGGTTCCGGCTGTCATTTGTAGATCTTTGATAGTCGACTCGTTACTGTTAATGAGAAGATCTTAAGTCGGACAACATTTTTTTCCAAGGAATTTTATTATCAGTTACTGGGTACTCTACTAGCAGAGGTCAGATAGGCAGATGCTCCATGTAAAATATTGATATTGAGCTGCATTTAAGGTTGCCATCTCTAAAATCTGGAAACCAGGACAAGACGCGTCAAAACCCCGGATTTTAGAGTTCAGAACCCGGACATGAATCGTAGTGAATACCGTGGCACTGTGTCGGGAGGGGTGGGGGGACGGTGAAGTATGCGAGTGTCGCAGGCGGCCCAAGACTTTATATTTTTAAACCGGGATCGGGACTACAAATGAAGCCCCCCCCCCCCCCGGACGCTCCCCAGATGCCCTCTAAACTAGGACAAATCCGGGGAAACCAGGACGGATGGCAACCCTAGCTGCATCCCAACCCAACCCCAACCTAGTTGAGGAAAAAAGGTGAGATGACTCGTCATTATGTCTCAACGTTTTTCACTCAATGGTAAGTTAGCAATGTTAATGCCGCGTGGTACCTGTGCCCCTCCGGCCGCCGCGTGAGCGCCGCCGCCGCTCCAGCTCGCGCTGCGCCGCAGCCGCGTGCTGCAGCCGCGCGATGAACTTCTCGATGTCGTCGAAGCAGCGGTTGAGGATGGCGATGTCCTGCTCGTACAGCCGCTCCGAGCCCGTGGAGGACGCGTCGTCACGGTCGCCGCCGGAGCCGCCGCGCTCGCCGCGACCCAGCTGCGCTGACATTTGCTGCAAACACAGATAAACTGTTTACGAAGTTGTTCATAGTCATATCGGTGAGTTTGCGCCTGCGTGTCTCGTCTCCACGCGCGGGCCTTCTCGAGGGCTGTTTGCCTTTGACGATGATTTGTATGACAGGGCGTGCATCTAAATCGTCACACAGACAGGTGCAAGGGTACACGCAGGACCCGCTGGTCACACTCACGCTGAGCACGGCCTCCCATTGCTTCTCCGTGTAGGTGTTGTAGAGGCGCGCCATGTCGCTGCCGCAGCCGTCCTGCGCGGAGTGAGAGGCGCGGGCCCACAACGCGCGCTTATCAGGTAGATAACGCGCTGACAAGAGCTAATCAGCGCCGAGCTCCTCCAAACTCAGCACCAACCACTAGAGCCATTCATGAACCACTTCAGACGGCAAGCTCACAACATCTCGTGTGGACATACGAGAATTTTGTTCTGAATTGAAATACTGCCCTTTGACCACCAGAACCCAAGTAAATATTTCTATTTTCATTTGGGATACTGCAATACTCGTCATACTTGTTTTCAAGTTCCGTATCTGATAGTGCTTACTCTGCGATAAGATAACATAACAATAATTATTATGCGTATGATTCAACTAGAAATGTGTCATATTCATATTCAATTCATAACACATTCATGATCGCTGACGGATGCTTTACGGCATCGACAATTTTGCCTAAACCTTCTTCATACAAGCAAAAAGTAGCGCCTTCGATGATCAATCATACGAACTACGTTCAACTTCGATAACGTAACCTGAGTTGACTGAGTTACTTTGGCCCAGAACTGACAGCTGGGGGCCGAAAGAACTGGTGCCATTTTCGTTGTTTGGTTGGGCCAGTCCTTACGATATAAGTCAATGAGCACCGAGCAGGTGGCGTCGTAGGTATACTACGTTAGCTGCAACAGTTTGACTTTAAAATTAGTCTATTTCGATGGTTTTGCAGCTCTAGTAGGTATGACGTGCCGTCGATGTACCTTCCTATTCAGTGTGGATATAGTTACCCCTACAAGATAGTTCTGTCCCATCGTGTACTACTGCGGAAGTCAGCGTTCCCAGTTGTGCCATTGTGTCAGATCAGGGATGTTATCTCAGATAAGTAATGGGTTTTGATCTGAAACCCTAAATTGCAGCACTATAGATATGAATGCAAAACGTCTGAGACGCAAAATTATTAAAAGCAATTTGCCTATGCAGTGAAAAGTCTATCTTGGAACTTGTGGCACCCCGACACGGACAGGTTAAGTTCGGGGTTTTGATTGAACTACGTTACAGACGATTTACCCATTTTAGATTTTCGACAAAAAACCTGCTTTTGTCAGTTCTTGTGCTTTTGAACCATCGAGAAGACGGTCGACGTCAAGGACACATCGAGGTTCGGTTTGGTTAAGTTTCGTTAAGTTTCGTTAACCCTTGCAGACTTCAACTTAGTAGATTTTAAGGAGCATTTGAAGGGAAGTCTCCCCATAACTTTAAAAATAAAACTCATCGACATGTGCATCCTACCCGTCCTAACCTACAGTGCACAAAGTTGGTCACTTACCGAACAACTAAAGTCCAGGCTCAAGATTTGCCAGCGGGCGATGGAGCGCAGCATAATTGGTACGAAGCGAACGGATCGAATCAGAAACACCACCCTGAGCTCCATTACCAAAGTAGCTGATGTAGGAGTAAATACAGCCAAGCTGACGTGGGAGTGGGCGGGCCACGTTGAACGTATGCGCCCGGAGAGGTAGGGTGACGATCTGATCATGTTCACGGGGCAGACATGGCCAGAAATTGCCCAAAATAGAGAGGTTTGGAAGGAAATAGGGGAGGCCTTTGCCCAGCAGTGGGACACAAACCAGGGTACTAAAAAAAAGTAGATTTTACATAAATCAATAAGTAGGGACTAGATTATTTACACAAGAAAATCGCCCAGGAAGCTTTTATGAACATATAAGTTGTGTATAATGAGGTTATAAACACAAAGTTAAATTTTAAAAGGAAAAGGACATCACCCAAATTGGGCTAATTTCTTTTTTGCCCGCCAACTAAAATAAACGCAAAAACTAAATCGAAAAAATATATTCTTCATTAGGGCACCAAAGTTGGGGTGCTAAGGACAGGAAACCTCCACGAATGCCCGAGGACTGGAAGTTCCTTTCTGGATACGTCCGGGGGGAAGCCCAGTTTCTTGGGACGGTGCACCCTGGGGTACGGGCAACCGGAAGCGGTCAAGAGGGGCGTGACATAACGCGACGTGTTCGCAAAGGCGAGGGAGGCGGTTGACCTCCGAGAGCTGGGTGTCGACGTCCACGTCACCGCGACGGGGGCAAGACTGCTGTCGATCCCCGGCGCGGCTAACGCTCTGGCCGAACGACTGAGAACTTCCTCCTCCGTTCTCCTAATAAAAAATCGAATATCTGCTCATTTATTGCCTCCAAGGCGGAATGAAGTTCGCCGGGTCAGCTAGTTATGTAATATCACAAAATGAGAAGATTCATTTTTGATTGGGAAATTTAACAAATTGGAATGGTTTGATTTGATGGCGTAAGCTCTACGGTAACGTTTAATGTTCTTATCAAAAGTTCTATTTCTGGCAGTTAAAAATAGTATTAAAATTGGTGATTACTAACTGGTAATTGATTTGTGTTTTATTGAGCATTTCAAAACGCCGCCGCTACGCGCCGCCTCTGTACTTGTGATGCAAGCGAAGCTATCGCTATCGTTATCTCTGCGCCGATCGATACGATAGCGCGATGCGCGATACGTCGATGTAATCGCGCATATTTCTAGAACTGACATTGTTCTCCGATGACGCATCGTCTATTTACAACGTTGTGCCCCAAAATGAGCGGCAGGGTGTTGACGTGTATGTAGCACGGCACTCGATGCACTCCTGTGACTGTTCGTAGCTGATATTATTCACATATGTCGTGGATGACCTACCCCTGTTTGCGCTACCATCATTGTTTGACAAATATTCCTCTGCCGCCATATTACTTTGCTCTATTACTTTTTCTTTCACAAATAGTACAGACCTTGCAGCACGATATCCCTGCACAGCTGTCTGTCTGTCTCCGTCGTCAGTTATACATTATTAACATTCCTTTCTTTATTTTCCCTAGCTCTATATTACGTTATACGAATTGAATTCCATTATCAGCCATTAAAATATTACAATAAAAATGCAACTGCTTAATATCACATACCCGATAAACAAAGGATTGTGGTAATTGATGTGACGTAATAAGGATCATTACTGGAATTCTTGATTGGATTGGGGGTTTTTTGTAGACCTTCCCATAATCCCAATGGCCCTGCCCTTTCCCCTGCCACAAGAATAGAATATAATGGTTTATTCGCTAGAGATATGGTTTTACAAAGCTGTTTTTTTATAAATTATGGGTGGTACTCTACAGAGACATCTCACCTACAATAGGCATGCGAAAGGTACAGGCAGATTATTCAATTTTTGTAGTTAATACGTAACTCCTGCCCAGAGTTGGTGTCATTGCGCCCAGTGCAAGTCTTGTTTTCTGAGCAGTCTTGTTAGCATGTCAGTACAAAGTGGGTACACACCTGCCTGCGCGGCCGCTCGGCTTCATTCTCCCGCTCCCGCTCGCGCTCCCTCTCGATTATGAAGTCGCGCCCCCCGTCGCCCGTGCCACTCCCGCTCACACCCCTGTACACACACAAACACATATTATATATCAGCGAAAATCACATTGTAATGATCCATTACAGCACTTTCATGACACAAAAATGTTTAGCATGCTGATATAAGGCGCAGATCCAGCGGTGCACTACGCACGAGCGCACGTCTCATTTTAACTGCGTACACAACACACGAATAATTAACCTACGACTATGTAAAACTTCAACACGGCCGTGCACATGGACAGAATTGAGATGAATGAGTATTCGAGCAAGCCTCGCGTTTCCCGATGACATCAATTGAGGCGCAGCGTGCCCGTGAATTGCAGTGAACAGTCACATAATAATTTACAGACACGTATGTAGCCTCTCCGTGCGCTGCGACAGTACGACGCTAACAAAAATCTGCTACATCTGATAGAACTAAAGCCATTATTATACTTAGCAACAAACTAAATGTCCAATCTATACACTCATGCAGCACATTCACTAATAATCACTGAACAATCTTCCATGTCATGTTTATTGTAATGAACAGCAAGGAGATTAAGATTGTACAGACACACACTCTAAACTTAAAACAAAACTACTCATTGGACCAACAGCGTGCTCAGATTGCCCCATAATCTCCGTGATCTGAATGTTGAACTGTACAACACACCAGCCTGACACTTTGGGGAGGGTTGTGAGATGTTTCATAGCAGCACACAAATACCGATACACTGAACCTGGCACCACAACCTTATTACTATCAAAGTCTTCAAATCCAGTGCTGAAGGCCTCTTGCGACACTATAGGTTCAGCTGGATAAGCGGAATGTGAGGAGTAGAGAGGAGCAGTACCAGGAGTAGGCGGCCACTGGGAGCGCGATCTTGTGCTTGATGTAGATCATCCGAGGACTGAGCCGGACTGAGCCGCACTCGTGCGCAAGATACGAGCGCCGATAACATGGACCGCTCTCCAGATACCGGAGCCGGAGATAAAGGCCGTTATCACGACGAGGCAGATGCTTTGTGTTTGAGAATATGTGTCGCGACAAGGAAACGTGTCACAACAATGGCGTGTGACTTGGCAACGACTGCCGAGGTCGACGCAGCAGCCACAGACACAGGAGTGTTCGTGATTGGTGGACAGTCACATCAGTCGATTGTACTGACCCATCGTGTTGGAAGTACGGAAACGGTTGGCAAATGTACGAAAGTGGAACAAGCACAGACATTAATATTGATTTCATTAGGTTGACGTGAATTTCTCACGAAGTTGAATAGGTAGGTAATAGCTGTCATCGTTTCACACAATGGTCGAATATTATATCCATTAGTAAATGTATGTTATATCAGAAAATATGATCAGATGAGACCTTACAATTATTGCCCCAGAACTGACTAACAGTATTCTGATTTTAAGACTTTGGTTTATCCTCACTTGAGCGCGTTGAGCTCCTCGACAAGCGCTTGTGCGCTGACGTCGTGGCACTGGAAGATGTGCAGCTCCCTGCGCGGCGCCCCCGCTCCCCCCGCGCTGCTGGCGCTGCGCACGGAGCCCGCTCCCGCGCCTCCCGCGCCCTCGCCCTCTGCCGCCGCGCCCACCACGAAGGCCAGCACGTTGTTGTAGAGCTCGGCGGGCTCGGGTGACGTGAACGCCGTCGGCGAGTGCACCCACGACGCCGGGAACCGCTCCATTATTGACTGCGGACAAGTAAAACCTGCTGAACCACAATACTCCACCTCCCATTGACAATATAAACCAGACAAGAGGACCTAACACATGAATAGGTACCCCCTTGCATCGATCAGTGCTTGTGCTACCCAGCACAAACTGCAAAGATATTTTTTATTTAATGCTAGGTTCGCGTTTGACCACTGTCTCGCCTGATGGTAAGCGAAGATGTGGTCGACGGTGAAGCACGCCTGCCTAGTAGGTAACCTATGCACTCTTGACTTGAAGACCCCAGGGTAATAGCTGTCGGGAAATATGGACGGCAGGGAATTCCACTCCTTAGCTGTGCACACAATAAAAGTATTGGCAAAACGCTTTGTACGTACCGAAGGGATGTCCACCATATAACGATGGCACATTTTTCGTACGTCTTGTAGTCCGATAATGGAAAGTGCCAGGTGGAATCAAGTTGTGCGGTTCCATCGCACACTCTCCGAAACGTAACCGATTGACCGACAGGCTGGTAACTCGGCGTCGATGTTTCAGGGTCTGGAGCTTAGAATCGACCAGAGCATCGTTACCGATAAGCCTCTTGGCCCGTTTATCAATTGACTCAAGTGCATCTAGTTCGTATTTGGCGGACCCATCCCAGAGGTGAGTGCGTGACCGAACTTGCGCTTTATACAAGTTAAGCAACTGTTCAGGCGTGAAATAACCTTCTTACCTTGGAGAGGATCCCCAGTTTTTTTGCAGCCAACTGAGCCTTTGCCTCAATGAATGGACCGAAATTGAGAGTTGATCCTTAGTTTTAAAGATGTTATGTTTGATGTTTATGTTATAACGTGAGAGAGACGATACATACCCCTGTCTCATAGTCCATGACAAGCACCCACTGTCCCTCCAGGGATAGTTGCATTTTTTGGCTCCATATTCCTGCAATCAAACAAAGTAAATCAGCTCGTTGCATCTAGACCAAATTGCTTCTTGTGTATGCAGGCGCGGAGTTGTAACAGGAACACAACTCCGGACCACTAACAACAAACCCTTCTGCATAGTAGTAATGCGAACAAAAGAGGAGGCGAAACACGCGGGAGAGAGGACATCCTCCACCTCACGGCCCAGCCGCCGCGGGAGACGCTCAGGGCGTCGGACATCGTGTGGCCATTTACAGCCACTGTAGGCACGGGCTTGCGGGTGACTAGTATTGGGTAGATCACCGCCTGATCAAAGACAAGGCCTGGGTCGACAACAAGTACACAGTACTGACCGTTGGTCTTCTCCAGCTGCAGCAGTCGGCGCATGCCGTCGGCGGGGTAAACAATGCCAGTCTCGCGCGTCACCGTGAACGTGGCCAGGTGCTCCAGCACGTACACGCTGCGCTCCCCGTCCCCCGGACCCCCGCCGCCGCCGCCCCGCAACCCTGCCAGCTCGTCGAACTCATCGAGCGCGCGCTGCGCTTCGCCGCGCGAGCGCGTAGTGCCGCCGCCGCGCGTGCCCATGCCTGTCTCGCGCGCACCTCACTCACGCGCTGCCGCAACCGCACATCACGACCCGGACTCGCTCCGGACTTGTCACAACTAACTGGATACAGTTGATCACCTGCTGACAAAAGAAAACACTATTTAGGCATTTTTTCAGTTCAGGAAAAAAAACAATTTTCACTTTAGTTGAAGTAAAGTGGTGAGCAGTCGCGAGATGCTCGACAACTTGATAAACACGCAGCATGCACAAATAACATGAAGAACCATAGTACAGCAAGAACTCAACGGGGAGAACGCTGCATGATATATTAATTCTATTTGGAACCTTATTATACACTATTGGCGTTTCTGCATAGTTGTTACAAATCAATCAATCTTAGAATCCTTCGCTCGCTCAGTTTTCAATTCAAGTACTCGCGCCAAAAAACAACTTGGCAGCCTTGCATAACAAATAAATATTTTTAACGAGCGAAGGATTGTAAGATTGTAAAAGAAGTGTTTACCGTAATATACGCCATGGGTTAAGGGCGCCACTGGATAAAAAAAAATGTGTAGCAGACTGCGAGAGGCCCTCCTTTTCATACAATTCCTAGGTCACGCATCTTAAATGAAAACTTTAATTATCTTGTCCCAGCCCAGAACCGTACATTTATCAAGCTCACTTATCAATTAGACATTTAACATTTACATTAGAATTTTTGGACTCGCTACGCTCGCTCTTTAATGTAGAATGTATGTAGCCTCATCACGGTCAAGATAGCTCAACTTTTTTCAGCTCTCTTTTCGTGCCTGCCGGGGTCGCGGGACCAAGGGATTACCGTGACCCCGGTACGTAAAGGGCTAGTGAAGGACACCGTGGATTTTAGTCAGTACAAGTCTGACAGTCCCTCCCGCCCTGCCCTGGGTGGGAGGACTCATTTGATGATTTTACCACGATAAAAAAAAAAAGCTCTCTTTTTGTAGTCCAGAAACTTTACAATTTTCGAGCTCGAAATTTTTATATTAGCGGTATTAGCTTTTCATGACCTAATTGATCTTGATTTTGATAGCTCATTTTTCAATAGCAATTTGTCTTAACGTAGTGCAGAAAACACTTTTTTCAAACTCGCAATCTACCCTCTTACAAAGATCAATACAGATTTTAAGTGTGACTACAATTTTGCAAATTTAAATATAATGGTGATATTTTTTGTTACATTAATATTAACAATACAATGACAAGACTATTACAATCAAGAATAATTGTAAAGTAATAATATTTTAAAACAGGTCCTTTGTTTTATACTAGAACTAGGGACCCGCCCCGGCTCCGCACGGGTGCAATCTCTACTATATTATGCATGTTATATTCATAAAAACCTTGAATCACTCCATCTATTAAAAAAACCACATCAAAATCCGTTGCGTAGTTTTAAAGATATAAGCATACATAGGGACAGACACAAGCTGTTTGGAACTTGGACTGAAGAGTCAACATTTTTGCCAGATTTCTTAACAGTCCAATAATGCCTGCCGGGGTCGCGGGACTAACGAATTACCGTGACCCCGGTACGTAAAGGGCTATTGAAGGACACCGCGGATTTTAGTCAGTACAAGTCTGACAGTCCCTCCCGCCCTGCCCTGGGTGGGAGGACTCATTTGACGATTTTACCACACTAAAAAAAAACAGTCCAATAATCCAACAACATAAGCTTCTCTGAGGCAATTTTCAATTATATCATCCTACGACGCTAATTTTAGGTTACAAGTTGTGTCTGCCCATAGAAGAATGCGCACAAGAGTGTAGTTTTCTCCGCGTCGTCCGTGCGGAGGGTAAACAGTGTGTAGGCCACGCCTGAGGCCTCTGAGGGGACGATTTCTCCGAGCGAGAGTAGTCGCCGCGATACGAGACTCGCATCCATAACGTGCACTCACTAAACTGTCTACTGTTACCTGTTTGCAACGTGTGGTTCAGTTCCTAGCGTCAAAGACCTTTCTAGAATTCCTTTTGCCTTCAAAGACAGACCGAACAGACATCTACGCAAGACTTAAACCATATCCATTATACGAGATCGACGTCAAGAGTAGATAGACCTGGTCAAATACCGACGTGGCTATTCCCTCACACAATCATCCCAATCCCAACGGAAGCCAGCGTCTGGGACCGGGCATACAGTCGAGGTGGCATAGCGGCTACCAGCCGGGCCCCAGCCCGCGCGGATCAGGTGACATGCGACAGTTAGGATAAGAATTAGAGGTCCCAGCTCTTCTGACCTAAGTTTAAACTCACTTAGAGCTTTCACCTAAGTTCAAACAAATATTTAGAGAGAAATGAAATTGAGAAATTCGAAAAACAGTTGAACCGGAGCAGGCCCTCCCTAAAACTTGTTTTAAAAATATTCTACTCCCAGCCCGTCCGGCCTAGTCCGACTCTGACTTTACCATTCAATACATCAAATTAAAGTTGAACTTTTAAATTAAAGAGATTTTAAGAGATTTGAATTAAAAAGTTATTTTTTTTAAATAGTTGTAGGTAGTTTTCCTTTCTAATTGTAGTTTCATGTCTCTGAAATACTTTACTATTTCAGTAAACTATCGCTGGAAATTAATATAGTCACAATCTTGATCCCGATCTTTGCCTGGAACCAATCATCGACTGAATTTGCTAACCCGCGTCTGATATGAATGATGTCAATGACAGAACTTTAGTACATTTAGTTTCACTGATTATTCTGCTGATGTTATTCAAACGATTTATAATAATTTAACGCAATTACTATTATGAATTCTTTAAAGTGGCGTTTTAAACTCCCTTGATTCGAATTCAGGTAGAATAGGTAATGTTGCTATCACTAAACGGACAAATACTATGTACGTGACCAACTTTAATTTGTTTAGATAATATTAATGAAACCAAGGCCACGTCCACTTAAGAGTCGATTAGAAATATTTATAACAACTATTATGCGATAAGGTTGGACTGCCATTGTTACTGCAAGTGGCACCTACACATACACGCACACACACACGTTATCGCAAATGCGCGAGCGCACCGCAATTTCGCGCGCTTGTCGCGTCGCGGGTTAGATTCCCGCACTGAACAAGTATTTGTATGACCTAAAAGTACTACTAGTACTTTTAGGTCAAACAAATACAAACACAAAATACAAACAGTAGACTAACTGTTTTGTATGAGAACTGGTATTATGGCGTTATGCATAGCGCCATAATAAATAGTAATATCTAATATCCCTTTCGGGTACGTATACATAATTTTTAAATTACATAAAAAATTGTTTTAGGAATTAGATTTTTTTTTCACACAGCGCAGCAGACCAATTGCTCAGCCACCGTGCCGTCAAATTATTATTATTTATCTTTTAAGATCTCGGGATCGAGGGATCCCGGACTTTTGAAGGGCGTGCCAGGAGCCGAAGCCATCTTGCAGAGTCCCATTAGGCATTTAAAATGAAATGAGGCTCCAAACGGCGGCTATCCCTTCATTAACTATGCCAGTATTTCCAAGGACAACCCCCGGCTGGTGTTGGACTATGGAAACAAAAGACAGGGTTATAGCGTTTTGTGGACTGGTTATCTATAACTATAGTAAAAACTATGGCCCTTGCCTAATCAATGTTTTACATACATAGATAAGATGGCAGGGGGTGACTTGCACACTCAACAAATGGGCCCCCAAACATATCGCTAGCACTTAGTGACGTAGCGACAAGGGAGTAACATATCCTGAGGTGCTTGGGGAGTGGAGAGGTATTCCACGGTTCTCAGAACCGACCAGGAACCCGGAAGTATGGTCGATCCCTACAAACACTTTCTGGAATACTTCCTTCCTCCGAGCACGTTTGCTCTTGCGAATCTCCACTCTAGCCAGCCAATAAAGGCAAGAAAGAGGTTGGAGATCTGTTCCTCGTCAGTGTTCACTCTGACCGGCCAATAAAGGCAAGCCAGAGATGAGGAACAAGATATCTCCCAGGAGATCAGGTCCGTGGGGTCGCAACTGCCCAACAGCTCGCCACAAGCTATTATTTTTATTATTTTCGTTTGTTTGAATGCGGGAACAACCGGGAGCGAGCAGGATGCGCGCGTTGATGTCTTTTGTACGCGCGACCTGAAGTCGGGGCGGCCGGGACCTCCAGGGACTCAAACCCACACCAGGTACGGTTTGTCAATAGTGAGTAGCTCTCATATCGATAACGTGACGATGCAATCGAGATAGCGCGCTGTATTTTATTCTCTAATAGTGTCGGCTAATTACTAGCGCAACTAATGAGATGCGCACGCGCAGGCGAGCAGTGACTCACTGCGACACGTCACGTCACTGCAACAATCACGCCGAACATACTCGTCACGGTTTAGCAGTCTTTCTTAATGAACTAAAAGGTTATACTCAGTTACCTAACGCTGAGAATTTTCAATTGTAAATACTTGACGGAACGTTGCCAGAACTGAATATGGAACTCGTGCGGCCGGCACACGGCACTCCTGTTTATGGCGGTTCGTTTTAAAGTTAATAAAAACAATATTATTTTCAGTGGGAGTAAAAGTTACACAACAACACTTTCAATAGTACTAGGCGGAGTAAGTAGCGTGGTATGCGCAAGGTAGCAATTTACCGTAATATACGAGTATTTACTGGAAACTGTTGGTGTGTGACAATGACGTCATCCTACTCAACGTGTGTGCACGGCAAGCAGGCAGCATGGCTCACAGTTAGGATATACTCCCGGTACAATTTTCTTGAAATAATCTGAGGAAAGGTATTTGTGGGACCGGGAGCATGCCGTACTCATTCCTATGTGCCTGACTTTTAATGTGTATAATATCAGTTTATGGTTCCCATTTATACGAGTAGTTTATGGTGTCTTCCGCGCTAGAACAACATCTCAAAACGCTGCACTCTGGGGAAGACCCTTACCCGCGCTATGGGAGAGTACGGGAAGCGAAAGTAGTCAGTTCATGAAAATTCTAACAATGGCTTCCTTGGCCGTAGCCTACGAGTGCGACATGATGACTACCACCAAGTATTCGTTTTACTTCTACAAAGATCTTCATCTGCTAAACATTCTGCACAACCCTCACTTATGTGTCCAGCACCCGGAGCCGTGCGCCGCGCCGGTGCCGGCTGCTTAGCTTGCGGCTCGTGTTCACGCCGAGCTGTTGTGAAAGTTCCCACGCCCGACACATTAGAGAGTGGTACGCACTGACTCATGCGTGTGTTTGCATGCAGATTACTCACATATGATGATCACGTGTGTCCCTGCGGACCAGCCAATGCTGTTTTCTTGTTATATATTGCTGAATTTTGGTGTACATTAAAGTATATTCTATCTAAGCCCGGGTTCAAAAAATCATTGTGGGCCCCTTGAACCCGACTGCGGCGATGCCCAAAGTAAGTAGGTGTAAATAAGTAAAATGATGTTTGCATCATTAATAATATAACTTTTATAGAGAACCTAAGAGCGAAATGAGGTAGGAATTTGAGGAACCCTCGATTGTATCTGCCAAGCTCAAAAAAAATTAATTGTCTGGACAACCAGGAGTTTTCACTCATTACGGGTCTCCTATTAAGATTTTAGTTTGTGTATAGGACTATGTGACTGACATTTTCCTTTTGGTTTGGAGTTGGGAGTCCCTGTTACTCGGGGCCCTGAATCATTGATAAGGCTGATACAGCTGTAGCTACGCCCTTGATTAACACAGGGGTTTTTGCCAGTTGCCACAGTATTCCGGTGTGATCCCCTACTTGCACTAGCTCATTCCGCGTACCCCTAAGGGGTAAAGCAATGTAATGCGTACCATTAGTTACGTAAGATACCCTGGCCTACGACTCAGCGCTAACCGCTATCAACCTAATTAAATAAAATTAGCAGACCTGCACCTCCTCGAAAGTGCCTGTGTGATCGTCGACCGCGTCATGGACTTTCGATAAAATCTCGTGAACATCAATTAATTACTATAATGTGAGTCTCCGATACGTCGCGTTTCATTCATCTGCGGGCTCGTGTTCGGCGGCTGTGTACAGCTACACGCGGCCCCCGGCCCCGCCTGCCGCGGGAGGTACCTACAGCTCGCACATATACCGGTACCGGCGCGCCGCGCTCTTCGCATACCTCTAGCTTTACGTAATCGAATGTTTTTTGTTCGTAATCAAATATTCAAGTCGTAGTAGCTTATAATTGCGAGATCTATTTATACTATACCACACTGGGTGGCTGACGGCCCTCGTGTGTCCCGTCCGTCTGTCGACGAGTAGATCAGTTCTTGAGCTTATTTTACTGAAAAAATCTAATTAGTCCGCCGACTATATTTGAGCAGTATTTTTTAATAAGGTATGTATTTAGTGATGGCTTCCGTTTGACCACTATCTGAGTTCTGACGAGCACGCCGCACTCGAGTTCTGATACGTTTTATCTTTGTAAAAATCATGATTTAAGAACAGAGAATAAAGGCTGTTGTTTAATTTTTTACATTATTATTTATTTTACAAAACTCTAAGCATCAAAATATTCTTCCCCAACGCTGTCAGCTGAAATGTGTCCAAAAGACTGGCGTTAACGCTGCTCTGACCTGCCGGAGGGTCTCATGGGAAGCTTCAACAATTCAAAAAGAGGATTTTTACAAAGCTTTGTAATAGCATAGTTTTATATAATTTAAATAATTTAGATTCCTTTTTTTATATTTGTTTTAAGTTATAGACTTCAGTTTCGTACAACTACAATGGTAATTTTACTTATACGTCCTCAAATCACAATATAGCATGATATCTGATCATCAGAAGATGAGCCACCATATTGCACGTGAATATTTCAGTTCAAATTCAATATTCATATTTAGAGAAAGACAAACGTCAACGAACTGTCAACGAAAAAGTATGGAAGATTCTTGGAACGCAAGTTTTAACTGTGTAACTTTGAATGGACTAGGTAGGAGTATCAGCTCCTAACTAATCTATACAAAGTTCTTTGAGCTGGAACTGGCCCTTGAGCTAGAGGACGGTGGATTCTGATGGATCCGCCCCACGCCACAGCCCAAGAGCTTAGCTTAGCCTTAGCTTGGTTACGAAACTTGGAAACCGACACTTGGACTTTCAAGCTCCTCGCCTTGGCGGTCCGGTCCTTGGTCGACAGCACATATTCAATGGGAGTGTATTCTTTGGCAGAATGAACAAAATATTATGTTGAATAGTGTGCAGACTAGTAGTAGTAGTGGAAATTAAAACAAACCGTGCGTTCAATCTTTTTTGCCATGCCTGTTATTGGAATCAAAAATAGCAGCTCACAACTTGGAACGCATAAATGTTAGCAGTATTTTTATCCGCGGTGCTAGGTAACTGTGCTTATCCTAGTTGTAAATGCCCTTTTGTGCCTATTGGCCTTCTGTTGTCCTGTCTTCTGCTTGATATGGAAAGCAGTTGAAACTACGTATTTTTCATACTCCTCCACTATTATTTTCTAATTAATTCCGTTGCGGGATTCAAGACAATTAAATTTATTCTCTGGGACACGTCGAGCTTCCTGGTCTCGGTGCCATTTCGTTGGTCGCCATTGTTGATTCTGGCTTTCAGTGGTTGCAGTGGTTTGGGAATAGTGCCGTGGAATAGTTCCAAAAAAACGACCAACAGGAAGTACTTCTTTCTAATGTATCTTTTCAATAGGTATTATGGAAACCGTGTCCTTCATCACAAGTAGTCTGGTAACTCATGTCAACTGTCAGTCATTACAAATGTGAATGAATGTTGAGTTGTAAATATAAGCAAACCGTGTTATCAAGCCATACACCTCACTATCAGAGGACACAGTACCGCTTGCTAATAGTGTCGTGACGTTACTGCCTCACTCCCTCCCCCGCGGCTCCCCGCCCCCGCTCACCGCGACTGCGCTGGAATGTCGCCTAATCACTCACTCATACACTAGTCCGGCCGCGCGGCTTCCACTGCCAGTCTTTATTTAACCATCAGCTACATTCACACCGACATCAGCTGCAATATATTACGACACACAGTATTAAGCAGGCAATAGTGCCAGCACACACTATCGACTGTCGAGAGATGACAAGGAATAAACATAATTATCATAATGTAATTAATAGCTCACCATCTGATAAAGAGCTGGAAGTATAAAACGGCCACTAAGCATTCTAAAGTGATTCACTTCGTGAATTTCTAGCAACCGCGCCATTAACTATTCTTCTAACATTCGTAAACACGCACAAGCAAAATTAGGTTTATGTATTTTATTTTGTGAACCATTTTACAATTCCACATAAAAAATAAGAATTGACAATTTAGTGACCATTTTAAGATTTGTATTTATTTTATTCATATTATGCCGATAGATAGTGCCCTTTTCAGTCAGTGATGTTCCAGGCGCGGCTCAAAGAGCTGTCAGCATACGGAGGGAGCCCGATGGGAAGATCAATTGAACAGGGTGGGTTTTTGTTAGTACGAGTCTGATAGTCCCCCTCGCTCCCCGTTCATACTGTACCCGTCCGTCGACTGCCGACGCTCGACCAGTCGTACTACGTCTACTGGATCTGATCATACCTCGTTTACGAGAGTTATTTAGATCAGAGTGATGCACCGCGTGGAACTTGTCCATCATCCCAAAACAAAACTCGTAAAAAGCTGCATCCCAATCCACTAAGGAGATCACAGAAGACTTTATTGAACAGGGAGACGAGATCAGATAAAGTTGAAGTTGCGTCTCTGAACCAAAATATACATTAATTGATTACATTTATGAAGTAATCACCTTCCTGCCGTGTTCTCCCGCACTATTTGTGGTCGGCGCAACACATTTTATCTTGCTCACTACTTGTTTTTCTGTTTTAGTTTGAGAGCCAACCCTGGCTCGCTAGATATTCCGGCGATCTCCTCTCATTTTCTTTGCCTTAAGTTGGTCCTGTGTCTCGCGCAGTCGCGCTACTACCTTCTCCTACTGGCTCTTACTTAAGCAAACTTAAGATACCGAAAGGACATCGCCAGACGATTAGTCCACTGTTCAGGTGACCAGAGGGCTGGCCTATTCCTAGGCCAACGAGTCAGCATTGCCATACAACGTGGAAATGCTGCCAGCGTTCTGGGCAGTGTTCCCGTTCACAGCGATGTGGACCTATACTTTGACGCCCTTTGAATGTTTTTGTTTTGTTTTTTTGTACATATTACTAGTAAGTTTTTATTTATAGTCTGTAAATAATCGTTACTACTGTCAATAAAACATAGATACCGAAAAATATTCACAGTGCTCAGCTGATTCTGCGCAGTTTAAAGCCAATCTGTTTTGCATTACACTCGGCAACGATTACAATGTCACCTGGATCTCCGAAGTTCTTACGTCTGATGAATGCTCTTGCATTCATTTTATCAGCAAGATTTAATGGGCTAAGCTCGACGCGCAGCTCTTGGTGCAAGTTAGTAGCCACATCCACACATCAATCCCTCTCGATGTTTGCCATCGCAGCTACTGATTGTTCCTTACTGTAATGTTGTAATGAGACGTATGGTAAGCTTCTCACCTCATTTGGTAGTGATATCTCTAAAAAAGGTGGGGTGAGTTTTCTCTGAAGCTAACTGTACCTAGTCTTCATTTCTCAAAATGTTTTAACTGTTGTTCTTTGCTTTTAATAGAATTCTGCATCATTATAAATATTGTCATGTTTGTCTGGTTTACACCGCATGCTCAATACATTCAAGTAACGGTTTACTCCTACTTTCTTACAGCGCGTTCACATTGGGCGCTTTGCTAACGTGTGATCTGAGAACCAAGGGGCGATACTGAAGCGTTAACATGGAAGCGTACAGTGTGTAGCACCCAATGTATCTTTGCTGCTAACATTGGCTGGCTTCATGCTGGTCTGTACGCACACTGCTTTTGCTCTTTCCGTATCTACTATCTTTCCAATATTTACACTTTCGCTTCCAAATATTAAAGTGAAAGTTGATAATTGGGAAGGTGTGGCGAGTAGCTCGCCACACATTGCTATACAGGCGACACAGCCAGCTCACAGTCGGCAACTAACATCATTAAAATATTGTCAGTGCTCGGTTAGTCGGTATGCCGCACACGCGCCACACTCACGCGGTCTTACCGCGCTCATTTTACAGATATTTTTAAATTTTCTGGATCTACAAATAATAGGTACCTACGATCAGAATTGCACCACATGGCAATACAGACTAGTTCTAATTCAACTTCACTTGTGTAACAGACTAATGTTGTTTTGCAAAGGTCAAGCAGACACGCAAGGTATGCCAATGTCAATGGATACATTCTTTTATTAGGAACGATTTACTGCACGTATGATATCAACCGGATTCAACAGAACATTTGATTAATTCGCCATTACGCATTGGTGAAGTGATAATGTATCGAGTGACCAGTATAATGAAATATGTTAATTAAGTACCTACTTGCACAGAAAAATGCAATGTAGTCTTATCAGCATAATATCATACGTATGATACACTCGTATTAATATTCAGACAGCTGATTCATTACTTTTTAAATCTCGATCGTTAATCAATAATGGTTAACCAGAGCAACTCTACCAGATCAAGTGCTACGACGCCACAAAGACGTCTCCACCCGGCACACAAATCTATAATATAATAAATCTGTAGAAGGGTCAATTCTGTACATTGAAAATATTGAAATGATAAATAGCGGGGGGAGTTGCTGGATCGATACCAAACCCAAATATATGATTAAAAAAATTTTTGTCTGTCTGTCTGTTTGTGCAGGCATCACGTGAAAACTAACGGTTCGATTTCGATGAAACTTGGTATAATTATTCCTTATTATCCTGGGCATAACATATACTTTACAGGATACTTTTTATCCTGGAAAAATACGTAGAAAAAAAATCTTATTTTTCAGTTTTATTCATAGACGTTGTTCTGTAGAACCGCGAACACACGTTGCATTACCCGCAGTGGATTCAGCGCCGTAATATTTATAAGATGTCATTGTCAGAGTTAGGTACTCAAAATGGGGAAATAAACCATCCACGCGAAGACCGACATCCGCGCGGACGGAGTCGCGGGCGGAAGCTAGTAAATAATAAATAAACAGATACTTCGTAAGAAGAGCAACTTTCTTATGGGACTTGCTTATTTGTGCCAGCATATCTTATCAGAAGTGGGTTACTACACACAATAGCACAATAGCAAGTAACACACAGATAGCAAGTTTCGTAACCAACACATGAAATAATTCTGTTCCAGCGTGCATCCAAATAGCACCCAAATGATGGGCTCAAGCACTACTCGAGTGGTGTTACTGTGACGCGTTACTCGGTTACTGAATCGACCTCATATATTAGTCAAGACGGTTATAGCTCTAATGGAATAAGTATGTCGGACACGTACAGGAAGTCCTTACGTGCAGCTAACTGTACTGCGACTTGCTCCGGGCGCCGGCCACGGAGCACGTCCTCATCGCCTCAGTGGCGTGTGGCACAGCTTGCACCAGCTCGTAAAACCCAACAAGCAGTCGTTATCAATCTGAGCTGTGCCGGCGCCGGGCTCACGGAGCAACGACCGCGCGCCGCCTGATACTCCCGCACACCGCCATCTATCGGACATTCCCGTCACAACCTACAACAACCGTTCACATTGTTTTTCTAGCGTTACCTTCTTGTTGCTTTGTTATGTTGTCTATGTGATAACTAATTAAGGTGATGAAACACCATATTGTTACACATCAATACGCCACGATAATAGTCCGCGTAGCAAATGACCATCTCGCTCGTGCCATGATAATTTGGAGAAGTAATTTGAGCGACAAACGTCATGGCACCAAAATCCTGCTACACCTCGAATCACTGAATAATAAAGTGAGGTACGGCATGCCACCGGCACATGACACACACACAGCGACGTCTCTGCGGGAAAGCAGCGCGGCCTCGACCCCGAGCGGCGTGCGCGGGCGCCGGCTGTGACGTGTCGCCCCCGGGAGTGCCGCGCACCCTGCACCCGCCCCGCCGCTCGCACCCTCACCGCGCACCAGCGTTGTACTCACCCCAGACTGCACTACTCGGGAACAAACAACAACAGCTTGGTACTACGTGAGCTCGTGCGTTTCACTCGCGGCGATACTTGGCGCCTCAACGGCGATTCGGTGTGTACTGGAGAGCTAGCCAACGCGAGCGCCCCGGCCCCCCACTCCGTCGTCACACCTGAGGCGAACCTCCTGCAGGTGCACGGGGCGGGGGGCGCGGGGCCGGGGCAGGCGGAGGCTTCGCACAGGCAGCGCGGGGCGGTGCGCGGTCGCGGGTGCCAGTCTCTGTCCGAGCGCGACGCAGAGCGCGCATTACTCGAGTTGCGAAACATGTCCGCGAACGGGTCGGCGGCCACGGAGCCGCGGCTCTGCCACGTGCGGAAGACACCAGACTTCGACGGCTATGGGTTCAACCTGCACGCCGAGAAAGGCAAGCCAGGCCAGTACATCGGCAAGGTAGACGAGGGCTCGCCGGCCGAGTCGGCGGGTCTGAAGCGCGGCGACCGCATCCTCGAGGTGAACGGACACAGCATCGCCGGCGAGAGCCACAAGCAGGTGGTGGCTCGTATCAAGGAGCGGCCCGACGACGCCGAGCTGCTGGTGGCGGCGCCGGCGCCTGGCGAGCCCGTGCCCGACCTGGACGCACCCGCATCGACAGACGCGCCCGACGCGCGCGCCGCCGACAGCCCGCCGCCCGAACCGCCGCGGCTCAACCTGCGCATGACCGCGGCCGAGATGCGCGCGCACCTCGCCGCCAAGAAGAAGATTGACCCCAAGAAAGTGCCGATGGACCTCAAGTCCAAATTTGACATCGTCAAGAAACTGTGATGTGTGTGTAGTACGATCGCTAGCCGTATTAGTGGTGCGCGGCAGTGAGGGAAGCGCGAGCACGGCTGCCGCTCCGCGCGGCGCTGTTGCCAGCCCGTGCGTTCGGCGATGTAGGAACAGGAACAATGACATCGGAGGCAGCGCGAGCGCAGGTTGATCGCGCACCGCGCCGCCAGCACCCCGTGTTGTACAATTAATGTAAATTTTGTTTTACCACGTAAATTATGTAATATAATTTATAGCGCTATATAGAAATTGCCATTGAATTGAATAAAGTTTTGTTGTATATATATTTACCTAGCCTAGGTATCTAGCAGCTATAGTATTTTTTATAGTAAGTACATAAGAATAAAACGTGTGTAATTATTAATTTTACGAATTCAAATAATTTTGATTTTTAAAAATTGATTATCTAAATGTGTAGCTAGAGTTACTCACGTACTTGATGAGAATCATATTGTTAAATTCTATTATCAATAAAATGTATTGAAAATCCAATAATGATCTGTCAACACCAACATTACCCAAAGACGAGTCAGCAGACAGCGGAGGTGAACTGCTCAAAGTTTCGCGTGTGCTCGCAGCAGAGCCAGCAGCCAGCGCCCACCCCGAATGAACGAGGCTGCCTCTCTCATGGTACCTATACCCTGTGTCGTAGTTACAACTAATTTGCATCAGAGACGACATCAATAGAAACATGAAACAACATGACACCTGTCGATTCGTTCGGGAGTGCTCGGTGCGCCTGTTATCAGCGTGTCGCGAGGCAGATAACGGGCGTATCTCTCTCGCCGAGTTACCACAGTGACGCGGCGACTGGCTCGCAACTGTGCAAACAACGCTCATGACTATTGAACAAGGAAAACGACTCCGCTTGTACATAACATGTTACACCGTATCAGGATGCATCTCTAACTTTAGGTAATCTGAATCAGGTTCTTCAACAGTGGACAGAACATAAATGATGAAGAGCAAGTCGTTTTGAGTAACAGCAGGTATTTCGGTATATTTGTACTCGGTATTCGTTATTCGCGGGACTAACGAATACCGTGACCCCGGAACGTAAAGGGCTATTGAAGGACATCGTGGATTTATTCAATACAAGTGTGACATTCCGTCCTGCCCTGCTCTGGGTGGGAGGACTCATTTGATGATTTTACCCCGCTAAAAAAAGCAGTAGGTATTTCAGACTTCAAAGCGGGAAGTTCTCAATTCAATTGTCATGAGTTGTCATGTTTGTTACTCAATTTCTCATAGACGAATGGACGGATTTGTGATATTCTTTTTTTGTTTTATTTGTCATCATTTATATTTCAGGAGTTATTATCATATGAACATCGGTAACCGTTTTTGGCAAACTATAGGTTTATAGTTCGTTTTGCATTAAATTTTAGTGAACATTTATGAACTAGCATTATTGACGACTAGCACTTTTACCGCGACTTCGTCCGCGTGGTTTACGTACTTTCCTAAATCCCCCTTTTCACCCCCTTAAAGGTTAAATTTCCAAAAACCCCTTCTTAGTGCTCCCCTACATTATAATAGGAAGCCGTGTGCAAAATTTCACATTCCTAGCCCTAGTAGTTTCGGCTGTACGTTGATATGTCAGTCAGTCAGTTCTCCTTTTATATATATAGATCATGTTATCACTGGTCGGTGCCGCAGTGGAACAGTCATCATCAGATGGTAGCAAGTGTCGAGTTCTGACCATTGGATGGGTGAGCAAGATCGAGCAACGCTATCTTGCTCAGCCATCACGAACCATGGAACTATTTTCATGGAGTTTTAAATGCACTTATACATTAATATATTCCGTTATATCGACGAGGTACTTAATCCCGTTTCAGCAACTATTTCCAGAGCACCTGTTGTGGAATATTTATATCCTTCAGGGAAGTTTAGCTGAATTACTTACAAGCAAAAGTACTAGGTAAGCATAGGTGGTTTTAGAGGGTATGTTCTTAAATAATTCTGGGAAAGTTAACTGAAACTCTTACCAGCAAAACTACCTCATCACTAGCAGCTATCAAACAGTAGTTGCTTTAATGGGAATAGATTTGAAGTATTATATAATTTCATTCCCGATTGAGCAATTTGTCAAAATTTTGATAGGTGCTCAATCGGGAATAAAAACTGGCTCATAACTTAGGTGCTCTGGAAATAATTGCTCACACGGGAATATCTCATATCGACCACAAAAAACAAACTAGTTTTGTCAATAAACAATTCAGTAGGTAGGAGGTACGCCTCCTCCTCTTCTCTTTATATAGGTATATCAGTATCGGTAAACGGTAACCAAACACACTGTATACTAATAAGTACCGGTCCCGGGACTCACGAATTTCGTGACCTCGGAACGTAAAAGGCTATTGAAGGACACCGTGGATTTTAGTCAGTACGAGTCTGACAGTCCGTTCCGCTCTGCCCTGGGTGGGAGGACACATTTGATGATTTTACCACGCTAAAAAAAATAGTAATAAGTACCACAGAATACTTAATAGCTAATACAGGCTAATACAGTGAATTTTGTCACACAGCCGTTTACGGTTTAACAATGTATAATATATGCACTATAAAACTTAATACCTATTGACACAAATGGATTCCTTAGTCGAAAAATTTATTTTTCACAAACCCTCATGTTTATAAAAGACCTATTCAATAACATCCGCACTACGGGTGTTCAAGAAAGAAGGATCTCTACGTTGCTCGTGTACAAAAGGTAGGTACCTATTTTATCTAACAACTTTAGAATTTTTTTTTTTTTGAAAATCAGTTTACAATTAGCGCAGTAACCAGTAACAAGTGCGAGAAGTCTGTCTTTATGAACGAGTTCCAACTTTTGAGCCGAGCCGTAGGCGAGGGTCAATAGCTGGAACGAGTTGTAAAGACAGATTCGCACGTGTATTTAACAACTATTTTTAATACAGTTGCGAAGAAATAAAAATTTTAATAATAAAAAATTAACTTCACTTAGCGTAGAAAATTTTACGAAAATGGCGCCAAGTATATTTTTTGTCATCATACGCAAAGGCAGTGTACTCATACAGCCAATGTTTTGTTTATGTCGATACTAATATTGCTTTATTATTTGAACAAATAAATAACAAATTTCATTTTTTTTGCATGATTATTATCAGTCTTGTAACGAAGAAAAAAATATTGAATTAATGCTTTAGTAAAAATGAAAAAAGATTAGACTAAAGTCTCTTTGGTTGCTTAGAGAGCCCATATTAATTTATTATGTTGGTAGTACGGTTTTTTATTTAACTAGTGCGAGAAATTGCATTTTACGCACAGAAAACTCCCCCATAAATGTCAATTTTCATGCAACTGTATTAAAAAATAACTTTTACGTTATAACCTCATACTTTATAAGTTATAACCTCCTCCTTATTTTGGAGTCGTTTAATAAACAATTGGCCTCTAGTGTTAGCTGACAGCTGTGGGAAATTATGACGGCCAGTACTCGAGCCTACGAACACAACTTTACCCTTGGTTGTACAGTACGTGTGCATAATGTCGTGACATATTTCATTATCTGTTCTCCATGAGAACAACTGAATATTCATGCCTCTAACATTCCTATTGTTTGTATTTAGCGGCCATTCTTCCGCATTACTACGGAATTCGGTTGTATGTACTTGATGGGTAGTGTGGCTGCCTGACAAGTGCTCATTAGTGGATAACGTTGACTTAAATACAGTTAAGTATCTGTTATTATTCATAATGAACTTTTCATTAGAGTTGGGACTGGCGCACGGGACAACCTTTAGCATTTGGCAATGGTTTTAAAAACAGAAATATTACAAACAATTTGAAAAATGGTGATGGTTTTGAGAAACTATTTATAATAATAATGATTACAACACGATTGAGCAACAAGTGAATTAGAATCAGGCTATTGCAGTTAATTGATTGCAGCCATGTAGGAAAATAAACGATAGAAATCCGGATGTCCGAACTGTAGAAAATGTATTGTATGTAAGTTACGACACTTGCTGCAATACTTTTTTTTTATCGTGGTAAAATCATCAAATGAGTCCTCTCACCCAGGGCAGGGCGGGAGGGATTGTCAGACTCGTACTGACTAAAATCCACGGTGTCCTTCACTAGCCCTTTACGTAGGTACCGGGGTTACGGTAATGGGAAAGTCCCACGACCCCGGCAGGCTTTGGCCCTCTACAGGCCCCGTCATTATGCTGACACTCCTTGAGGCGCACGTGGAACACAACGCGCCGTCGACCCGGGCATGGTCCATGGTCGGACAGCGAGTCGCCCATTACTCGCCTACGGTGGCCGGAGATCGTCTTGCGACGTCCGACGCCGTGGGCGTCCACCACTGCGGCTGGGGTGGAGGGAGGACGCTGTCCTCCCCCTCACGCGGCCCGCCTCCTCCTTCGCGAGCATGATTGCTTCGCAGAAGGTGACGACCGCTTCCCACTCCGTCTCGCCCCGCAGCATGGCCTCGACCAATGCCGGGCGCGAGAGGTCTCCGCCAATCGCCGTTGTGAGGACACGGCGGTGCTCTGCCCAAGCGGGGCAGTTTTGCACCGTATGCTCCACCGTGTCCTCCGGACGATCTTCGCATTGGTGACACCCAGGCGTTTCTTCCCTCCTTATCAGACACAGGTACCTCCCGAAACTTCCGTGTCCGGTGAGGACCTGCGTCATGCGGTAGGTCAGGACGCCGTGACGCCTATCCAGCCACTCCTCAAGGAGGGGTCTTAGCGCCGCGATTGCGGCGTGCCCGAGGTACTACTAACACTAGAATAAATTTGACAGTTGAAAATAAATGTTCGACTTATGCAGGGTCAGCAGGAGCTACGTCAGGTGTGTGCGGTCGCTTCCCCCCTAGCCCCTTCGAACCCAACCTGTTAGCACTGGAACTTATTTGTCGGTATCGGTAGGGAAGCAGGGTCAGCCGGTCAACGCACTAAGTATTTCTGTTTTCAGGGTTGGAATAACCTAAGAAGGACATGATTTAGAGTATGGCAGAGGACAAAGTTGATGGTAAGAAGTGGTCACCGTCGGCGTCGCCTTTGCGTTTCCAGAGACGCGAGTAGGAATAAAGAAAATAAATCTCATCATTGTGCATGCGGTTATTGTATTGTAAGTAGTTAAGTATGGTAAAATACAGATACGGAAAAAGAAAACATTGAATTTATCCTTAAGACATTATGTAATGTATTTATTTATTTATATATTTATTAAAAAAGGTTTTCCAACAGCTTCTGTGTACAGTATGGAAAAGGTATGGAATTAAAATAAAAAATAAGTTAAAAATAACTAAAACCCGACTACAAAAAAATCGCGCACTGAAAAGTATAAAACAAGAACAAGCCGTGGTCGTATGCCACCTAGCCAATAAAGATTGTGTGAAACAACCGCAGGTGGCATACGACCACGGCTTGTTCTTGTTTTATACTTTTCAGTGCGCGATTTTTTTGTAGTCGGGTTTTAGTTATTTTTAACTTATTTTTTATTTACACTATTTTGGGGTTATATTATTCATAGTAATTTATGTTATATGTATAGTTTCTGAGTTGTGAATTTAAGATTTATCATTTGATTCCCATGTTGACACTGTTAAAATCAGAAAATTAGCTAGTGAAAGCTATATAATGTATATATATTTCAAATGTGCTCATCAAGCCCTTTAATTTGATACCCATGTCGATATTGTACGAAAAATTTTTTTTTTCGGTAACGACTTTTCATCCCCTAGAGGGCGCCATATTGGATTTGGCGACACGTCACCTACCCTATAACCAGCGGACAACTGAGACGCTTCTAACGAGACCTCATTTGTCATGTAATGATAAGTAGTTTAGAAGTTATGAGGGAACAAACAAACATACATACATACATACATACATACATACAAACATACATACATACAAACATACATACCGGTCAAAATCATAACCCTCCTTTTGGCTTTGCCGTAGTCGGGTAAAAATAGGACTAGGACTTACACAGTCGCCAATTATAGGTTAACCAGCATTCACAGAAATAAGGGATAACTTTACAAAAAAAATCAAAGAAAAAAAATGAATTATACAAATTTAGCAACTAAAACTAAAACTCCTGAAAATTAAGACTAAATAGGTAATGTAATGAATAGTTGTCGTAAAGAAATGACAAGCGGGCGAGGGGTGGAACAAAGTGTGCTGTGTGCAGACTGTGCAGAGCAGTGAGGCAGTGCGCCACATAGTGCGGCGTGATCTCAGTGGCTGCCACCGCGACCTCGGGCGGCCGCGCCGAGCAGCGCATCACGCGGCGTCAAGGTCGCGCCGGCATCATTCTCCTGCGCTCCATTACGACACGGTGCTGCTATCGCTCATGTGACACGTACGAGGATATTTGTTAGGGTTCTGTTCCCAGACAGTACGAAGCCTATCACGGTCACAGCTTTCAATTTAGTTTTCACTTTTCACAGCATGTTAGGTAAAGATGGCGCATGCTTAGACTCGTATGCGCGACCGCATACTGAGAAAAGATCGAATGGTTCGTCCGCTTCTGATGCTCGCCGGAAGGCACTCGGTGCATACATTTTGTATTGAAAGCATCCGGCGAGCATATTTTTTTTCTGATAGTAACTTACAGTATGCGATCGCGCTAAGTCGGCTCGTGGCTGATACCACTAGGCCACCATTGCTCCTGCTCATGCAAAGTACCAACTTTTATATTATGAAACTGTAACTCTTTTGACATTATTCACATGTGCGAAGCGAAGTAGCACTTTCAAATAGCGCCACACTAATCGTTAGACTAGTGGAAACTACTGTGTGTTTTATTCCAAGATTAGCCAATCCGGAGCTGGAGCTCTTACCGCATCGCCTCGACTTGTTGAGGCAGTGAAGATTCGCCCCGGGGTTGCCCCTCCACACCCCACTGATAGACGTGCTGAAGGGCTTTCGTTTTCAGATTTCACGGCAGTAGTCCGGCAAGGAGGTTGGCCGCTTCGCCAGAGACCGCGTGGTATCCTCGGATGATTCGGATGACCCCCTCTACCGCTCGTGGCCGCATGCACAGGGCCCACACAGGCCCGTAGAGGGCTACTGAAATTATGTTTTCAATGTTACTTAATTAACTTACAGTCATCATCTCTGGTTAATCGATAAATGATAAAAATTAACTTCATTACATTTAAGATAGATAAGTATGGATACCAGAATAATAGTGCCAGAGCACTCATGTTCGTTTAGAATATTGAGCTAATTTAATGCAAATTATCATTAAGGAAAACTAGTGTTTATAATACACATAGCTACTTAATATGGAGCTGTTTCAAAGAGTACACCAATTAGAACAAGTGAATACTGAGTCAGTCAAGTATACTCATCTTTGTACTACTCTGACTAAATTATATTATTGACGAATCGATTTCCAAGGCTGACTTTCACTGTAATGCATGCATAATGACTCGTCATTATAATAATGACTAAACTGACTTTCTCTTTTAGTAATTAATATAGGACACTACAATTAAGTTTCCCTTGAAAGGGTTGTAGATAGGTTTAAATCAAATGAAATCACATTGCTACAGATTTTGTGAAATGAAATCTTAATAGTTATTTATGCAACTGTTGTATAATCAGGGGTATTAAAACACGAATGTGGGTTTATCACACGAGGCGTAGCCGAGTGTGATAATAGTATCACATGAGTGTTTTAATACCTAATTATAACGGTTGCATACAAGACTTTATCTACAATCATGCTGTGAATCCTCTATAAAAGATTCTCATAACATACCATATTCGCATACCATATTCGAGTGAAAAAATGGCGGGATATAACACGATAAGACGAGTTGTTCTTTTTTCAAAATTTTAGCGATCTGGTGGTGAAAATGTCATTGCATGAGAATGTTCTTTTTTTGAAATTCATTATAACACGCGTTTGGATGATATAATGATCATTATATAATTGAGTGTTTTAATGTTGGCAATAAGCTAATTGTTATAGGTTCTTTTATAGAGGATTAATAGCATGATAGTAGATAATAGTTATTTATGCAACTGTTGTATAATCAGGGGTATTAAAACACGAATGTGGGTTTATCACACGAGGCGTAGCCGAGTGTGATAATAGTATCACATGAGTGTTTTAATACCTAATTATAACGGTTGCATACAAGACTTTATCTACAATCATGCTGTGAATCCTCTATAAAAGATTCTCATAACATACCATGTTCTCATACCATATTCGAGTGAAAGAATGGCGGGATATAACACGATAAGACGAGTTGTTCTTTTTTCAAAATTTTAGCGATCTGGTGGTGAAAATGTCATTGCATGAGAATGTTCTTTTTTTGAAATTCATTATAACACGCGTTTGGATGATATAATGATCATTATATAATTGAGTGTTTTAATGTTGGCAATAAGCTAATTGTTATAGGTTCTTTTATAGAGGATTAATAGCATGATAGTAGATAATAGTTATTTATGCAACTGTTGTATAATCAGGGGTATTAAAACACGAATGTGGGTTTATCACACGAGGCGTAGCCGAGTGTGATAATAGTATCACATGAGTGTTTTAATACCTAATTATAACGGTTGCATACAAGACTTTATCTACAATCATGCTGTGAATCCTCTATAAAAGATTCTCATAACATACCATGTTCTCATACCATATTCGAGTGAAAGAATGGCGGGATATAACACGATAAGACGAGTTGTTCTTTTTTCAAAATTTTAGCGATCTGGTGGTGAAAATGTCATTCCATGAGAATGTTCTTTTTTTGAAATTCATTATAACACGCGTTTGGATGATATAATGATCATTATATCATTGAGTGTTTTAATGTTGGCAATAAGCTAATTGTTATAGGTTCTTTTATAGAGGATTAATAGCATGATAGTAGATAAATATTATTATCTCATTATTATAATTCAATTCTGTACATTGAAAATATTGAAAAAATAAATAGCGGGGGTGTTGCTGGATCGATACCAAACCCAAATATGTGATTAAAAAAATTTTTGTCTGTCTGTCTGTCTGTATATGGCATGACGGCGTGACAGGCATCACGTGAAAACTAACGGTTCGATTTTGATGAAACTTGGTATAATTATACCTTATTATCCTGGGCATAAAATGGGATACTTTTTATCCTGTAAAAAATACGTAGAAAAAAAATCTACCATCCACGCGAAGACCGACATCCGCGCGGACGGAGTCGCGGGCGGAAGCTAGTCTTAAATATTATTTTTCGCTGACAGCTCTTTGATCCATTGAGGCACTTGTGGAACACGATGCGCCGTCCGTGGCCGTGGGCGGCTCCCGCAACTGCTGGGTCGTGAGGTGAAGGCTGTCTTCTCCCTCAAGCGTCCCGTCTCCTGCTTCGCATGTCATGACTAGCACGATTGCTTCACAAAAGGAGACGACTGCTTCCCATATCGTCTCGCCCCGCAGCATGGCCTCTACGAATTCCGGGCGCGAGAGGTCGCCTATTTCCTCCGTTAGGACACGGCGGTGCTCTGCCCAAGCGGGGCAGTCCTGCACCATATGCTCCGCCGTGTCCTCCGGACGATCCTCGCAGTGGTGACACCCAGGCGTTTCTTCCCTTCCAATCAAACAGAGGAACTTCTCGGAAAATTCTAATGTTAGTAGATTACCAAACTTGTCAAAATCAACAATTATAAAATCAATGATAGACTGACTGTTCTGACACTATTGTACCATACTTGAGGCCCTGCTTTGTCGGTCACCTCGACATGCACAGGGCCCACGCAGGGGCCCCGTAGAAGGCCATGGACCGCACGACACCGGCGTACAGCTTCCGGCAGGAGTCCTTTGGCCCGCCCGCCGACAATGGGCAGGAGCTTGGAGGCGGTTGCAGCCCGATTCACCTTTGGAAACAAACGTCGGAAATGCTCCTTGATGAGACCAACGTATGAGGAATTTGGGCGTAACAAAGTGCTAACAGTCACACTGGAACAACAAGAACCTGTTTGTTGCCTTCAAAAGTTAAAATATAACGTTTATTTACCTGTTATTGAATTATTTATGTCGGGCCCGTAATCAACAAACTGTAGGTGATCTTAATCAGTAATTATGAAATCAAGCAATATACCTACTCGCAGCGTTAAATCTTCAAATAGATTAAAGTCGTGTTGGTATCGTTGTGAACGGCTCCTTTTGTCACGATAAATCAAAGTAAATAATTTTGTTTTTATCATATCTATTCAAAAAGAGCTTTCATTCTTCGTAAACAAGGACTAAAATATGGGTGGTTTCATCCGGCCCGCTGGCTCTGCCCCGTCGCGTCAATGGGCTAAATGCGAAAAATTTAACATGTATAACCGTAGTACTATCAAGTATTCTGTGGTATCATTAAATATTCTGTGAATATCTTCGATCAATAATAGATTATTGATCGAAAGTGAATTTAATCGTCTAATAATTATTAGACACGTGAAAAGAAATTTGACGATTATAATCGTCAAATTTCTTTTCACGATTATAATCGTCAAATTTCTTTTCACGTGTAGGAACCTATAAAGAATGGTGAGTAAGGGAGATTGTGCACTACAAGGAATTTTACTGTCTGAACATCCGATTTTTTTCGGTCCGAAGTGGCATGAAAAAAACGGATGATTCGCTTGTGAACTTGTCCGTCTTTACTCGGATGATACGCCTCAGTTTAGAGTAGCTCTGTCTTTGAAACTACACGCCACGCACGCGAAATTACTCTGAACGATGACCGTTCCGGAATGGGGAAAAGTAAAATGTCGGACGGTAAAATTACGTATAGTGCACAAACTATAACCTATATACATTATATGGCGTGCCATATCGGACCGTAAAAAATCGGACTGCTGGACAGTAAAATTCCTTGTAGTGCACAATCGCCCTAACTGCTCCCAGGCTCGTTCCGAGTTTTGACGGATGACCACGCTGTCCCAGCAACCGTTGCAGTGGGTTATGCGTCATAACTGCAAGTCACCTGTCCTGTCCTTGACTATTTGAATTCAAATACAGATTTATTCAAGAGGAAGATCCTGGATATGTAGGTAATAAAATAAGGCTCTGGGTGTCTACTTTTTAAGTCAACGGAAATATGGTAACGAATACAGATTTTTTTAAATTGTATTTTATTTTGTGTCTAGCATTGCGCTAAATAAATTGATATGTATTTTAATTAAAAAAAACTCTTTTTTTTATTATTATCCTGCACTGACCCACTGCTGAGAAAAGGCCTCCCCAATTCCTTCCAGGAACTCTTTTCCTGGGCCACACAAACGTTGTAACAAAAACGGCCGTTTATGTTTTGAATGCACGATTTACCTAAACAGCTATATTTCAAGTGTTGACAATGTGTTATAAAATTACGTTATTACAGTAATAATAGACCACATTTTGTATTTTTGATTCTATTTACGAGTTATGACATTTTTTCGATTGGCGGCGCTAGTGGACTGTAAGAGGCCTCTTAATGAATATTGTTTTTTAAAGCAATTTGATAGTTTTAGTATTTGTTGTTATAACGGCAACAGAAATACATCATAATTCAGTGAAAATTTCAACTGTCAACTATCACGGTTCAAGAGATACAGCCTGGGGACAGACAGACGGCGAAGTCTTAGTAGTAGGAGCCCGTTTTACTTTTTTTTTATCGTGGTAAAATCGTTAAATGAGTCCTTCCAGCCAGGGCAGAGCGGGAGGGGCTGTCAGACTTGTATTGACTAAAATCCATGATGTCCATCAATAGCCCTTTACGTTCCTGGGTCACGGTAATTCTATTAGTCCCGCGAAATCCGTTTTACCCTTGAGGTAGCTGAACAATTGAACAGCTATGCTATTCGCTATAAGAAATCTCATCGCTGGAATCTACGATGGCTTTTAGATCGTCCAATTGTACAGCGCGAGCGTACACCGCTTTCGCTGTACGATTGTCACGGTCCTGTCACGGTCAAACCTACAGGATTACATTCTATCTTATTTTCACCTGTCATGATGACGTATTTCAATTACAAAAATTTGCATTACCATAAACAATACGTCTCGTAATGACAACCTTCACCGTTAAATAAATTCAAGTAACGACGACTTTCGCAACTGTTTTGAATGTTTGCGCTTTACGAAATGTAAATAAATATTATTATAATTATTGCGTACTTAAATAGATTAAGTTTCAATAATTCAGCGATAGTTGTAAATAAACTTAATTATGAACATGGCGGGAAATTCGGCTGAATATAAACAGATCGTGTTTTGTTTTTTTTCTCTACCACAAAGTGAAAGCGTCGTTGGGGAGAATCGTGATTCAGCCATCGATATTTACGTAAATTCGTAAATAATTTAGTTGTAAGTCGTGATTTGTTTGGTGCGGTAGTGACAATGATGGGGTTGTATTCTAGCGGGGCGCTGGGAGGTGTGGAGGTGCTGGATGGCGGGTTGGTGGGCGGCGAGCTGACGGCTCATGTGTTGAGCGCTCAAGCGGCCGCGCACGCCGCCGCCACGGCCGCCGCAGCCGCGCATCAGCAACACCAGCACAGATTGCTGTGCAGCAAATAAGTGAGTATCAATTTGAATTTGATCCGCAGAAGGCGTAGTAGCGTCTCCCAAAGCTCCCAACATTGAAACAAATGAATCCTGTCAACTCACCCTCAAAATGGAAGGCAAACATAGAGCAATAGAAAGATACCTAGTATTATGTTGCTGTCAGTAGCTTTTTTTTATCGTGGTAAAATCATCAAATGAGTCCTCCCACCTCATACTGTCCGACTTGTACTGACTAAAATTCACGGTGTCCTTCAATAGCCCTTTACGTACCGGGGTCACGGTAATTCGTTAGTCCCGCGACCTTGCTGTAAGTACCTTAGTGAATGGATAACTTTAATCCAAGCGTGGCGTGAGGGGGTGCTAAGACAGGAAACCTCCACGTGCGCCCGTGGACTGGAGTTCCCCTTCGGATACGTCCGGGGGGAAGACCAGTTTTTCGGGCCGGTGCACCCTGGGATGCGGGCAAAAACTCTTTTAGGCACTGTGTGCCTAAGGGGTCTCTTTGCCCGTATGCGAATAGCCTGTCGGGTGGATGCTCCAACGCGTGTCCCTCTGAACAGCAGAGGGCACAGCGGCGGAGCGGGCTTGCGGACGGTGAGTAATGGGTAAGCTCACCGTCCGACCAAGGACCAAGCCCGGGTCGGTGGCGCGTCGTGTTTCACGCGTCACCGACGGGGCCCCTTACGGGGCCAAATGCCTGCTGGGGTCGCGGCTTTTTTCTTAATCCAGGATACCGCGGCCCCGGAACGTAAAGGGCATCCGAAGAAACACGGGTGGATTTTAGTCAGTAAGAGTCTGACAGTCCCTTCCGCCCCGCCCAGGGCGGGAGGACTCATTTGATGATTTTGCCACCTTAAAAAAAAAAAAAAAAGCGTGGCGTGAGCGCGGCGGCAGTGCCGTCACACGGCTGTGTGTATAGAGAATAGCACTGCTAGTAGGTAACCTAGAAGATTTCGCGCCATTAGCATCCACTCATTGAAATCTATTATGTAAATATGACTTGACTTCATTGAGGGATTCATTTTGAACACCGTAATGACGAATTTAAGCAAAAGTGATCCTGCTAGTATCGGCAATGGCTTGTAACGGGGTGGATGGCGCTGACTTGGCCGTATGCACCCCGCTGCCTTTGCCATACGTGTATTTTCTGTAAGAATATGGAACGTGTGCTGAACAGTAAGCTCCTGGCATACATAGAAGTAAGCGATATCTTCAGTGACCGCCAACACAGTTTCCGCCGAAATCAGTCTACTGGGGATCTTCTAGCGGAGGGGTGGCCAACTTGATTAGACATAAGATCTACTGTTTACTAACGAAACCCTGTGCGATCTACCAACCGTGACGGAACAGCGATTAAAAAGTGATACAAGATGATGCTGCAGTAGTTGGTAATTACGTTGCGCAGTCTGATCTACTTATTTATATTTTTTGCTTTGCCACGATCGACTGGAGTAATAGTCGCGATCGACCGGTTGGCCACCCCTGTCTAGCGTATGCCATACACATGTGGAGTGAGGACATCGAACGAGAGGCACGGGGAACAGCTGTCTTCCGTGACATCTTGAAGAGTGCAGCTAATTTTTAAACTTCCGTCGGTCTGCCAGTGGTCGGTGTGATTGCATTGCAGACTTCCTAAGCGATCCAAGTGGTTATCAATGGCTGCTCGTCCAGTCAGTTTAACCCCGGAATCCCTCAGGGGTCGGTGCTCTCGCCAACGTTGTTTTTGCTATACATAAATTAACTTTGGGTACAGTTGATAGCACGCTTGCTGAAAGATACGTGTCCGATGCACGGGTACTGGGCTTCAGATCTGATGTCTCCGGGAGGCCATGGTTGAGCCTTTCTATGGAAGCTGTCTCCGAATGAGGTGAAACCGACCTGGTAAGGTTCAAAATCAAATACATAATTTTTATTTCACATGGGCCGATGACGGCACTTATAAAACGTCGACAAACAGGTGCTCGGTTCGGGTTGGTAGTTTTCAGGGAGAAGAACCGCAAAAAAACTCCATGGTTACTCTTTTGAAATACCTATGTTTTTATAATTGTACAAGAACTTGCGCGCGGGTCGTGGAGCGCCGCGCCCGCCGTGTTTGTACCGCGCAGTCTTGACTTATCGGAGACCACTCGAAGCCTGTCCGATGACCGAAGTAAGGTTTGGGCGAAGACATCAAACAAAGAGAATAACATTTCTGTTAGCAACAACGGCTAACTCAAAATATAATATGAAATGTGTGCAGTAAGTACTTATATTACCTCGATAATGTTCGAGTGTTTGTATAGTAAACACCATATTGAGTGTTTAATAGTACGGACGGCGCGGTTTTCCCAGCGCTTGCCAGTTCTTTACATGTATGTCAAGGTGACGATGATTAGACGTGGTCATGTCGCCGAGAGACGCGACCGAGACGCCGCGCTGTTCACCGACAACACACAGATACGCCAATCTGTGCTGAAACGGCAACAAAAGTTTGTTCTTCTGGGGGGTTATAGCATAGATTACGTTAAAGGGAAACTATCGAATGGTGTAATACAGCATGATAGTGTTACGGGTTCGATGCCTGGTCGGGAATTTTACTTTTTCAAAAATCTAATGACACTGTTTTTACTCAAAATCGGCCTCGAGACTCCCTTTCCGTATTTTCCCTCATAGTTTCGTATTTGGTCGTACACATTTAATTTTGAATGAAATTGCCCTTGATATCATTTGATTTGAATGAATATCTTAGGAGATATCACAGTTTCAAAATAATACCGCATCAAAATAATGACGGGCTGGGAATGAGCATGTCACAATTGCGGCGATTAGATACCTCTTTAAGGAGTGGTTGGAGAGGCGCTACGGCCTTCTTACCTTCGATCTGACGCAAGTCCTCCCGGGAACGGTTGTTTCCGGACGTCATACGGCGGCAAGCGAGGGGAATGGGGAGCAGTCAGAACGCGTGAGGGAAAGGACATCCTCTACCTCTCACCCCAGCCACCGCTGAAGATGCCCAGGGCGTCGGACATTGCGGGGCATATTCCAGTCGTTTGCAGACGGGGAGTAATGGGTGGCTCGCCGTCCGACCAAGGACAAGGCCGAGTCACGGCGCTTCGTGTTCGCGCCTACGGTGGCTGGAGATCGTCTGCCGACGTCCGTCGCCGTGGGCGTCTACCACTGCGGCTGGGGTGGAGGGAGGACACTGTCCTCTCCCTCAGGCGGCCCGCCTCCTCCTTCACGAGCATGACTGCTTCGCAGAAGGAGGCGTCCGCTTCCCACTCCTTCTCGCCCCGTAGCATGGCCTCGACCAATGCCGGACGCGTGAGTTCTCCGCCTATCGCCGTCGTGAGGACACGGCGGTGGTCTGCCCAAGCGGGGCAGTCCTGCACCGTATGTTCCACCGTGTCCTCCGGGCGATCCTCGCAGTGGTGACACCCAGGCGTTTCTTCCCTCCCTATCAGACACAGGAACCTCTCGAAACTTCCGTGTCCGGTGAGGACCTGCGTCATGCGGTAGGTCAGGACGCCGTGACGCCTATCCAGCTACTCCTGAAAGAGGGGTCTCGGTCCCTCCATACTGCCCTGAGATCGCGCCGGAGCTCTTCCCGCCGCGTCTCGACTTGTCGAGGCAGAAAATAATCACTCTACGTAATGTAGGTATTTTAAGATTTATTCTCACTTGAACATAACCCTTTATTATTCTTTGAGTGAGCTAAATCGATTAAGCGTTGATGAGCTGGCCTTATTGATGACCATGTAACAGTTCGTACTGTTAGGAGGTTCCTCTTCCAATACACCTGACTACAGGCAGCTTTGACTCTGTTTCCGATGCTGGTCCCATCAGCAGATTATTATGTTTTTATTCCTTTTAACAAAAAATAAAGAGATTATAATTCATTTGAATTAGGTACACCTCTACCCAACCCTTCGGGGATTACAGGTGTGATGATATCTTATGTGAAATGGGGATGATTACAGCCATTTTATAACGATAGGTGGCGCTTGTACAAAATGGCCATTGAAAGCTGTCAATTCAGTACATTTCCTATCATAATAATCAGTAAAATTGTATTTTCTGTTATTATGCTTCTGTGTGTGTGACACAAAATAGAAGTAATTTTGAATTTGTGGTTTGGTAATCTTCGGTAATAAGGTGAAGCAATTGACGTTGTTCTGAAGATCTGGAGCAGGAACGTCAATAGCTTGGCTTTCAGAAGCTTGAGGGTTTTGATTACCGAAATTAAAATTTCAGTCAAACCCTTCTAACCTAAAAATTTACAATTCAATTTATCATTGAAGTAATGTTTTCTCATTTTTCTAAAATTTTTCTACCGTGAGTCAAGTAATAAGTTGCCGGTAAACACCGAAAAAACACCCGAATCTAACTAATATCACTGGTAAATAATATAAAATATTATATCACAAAGTCTACCTGTCAATAAGATCGCCTTTCCAGTTATTCTTCCTCCTCGTTTTTTTAGCTCGTCTTTCAATTCCTATACCTTCCAGGTACAATACATAATGTCAGTAACAATAGTGGACCGGTAGGTATAAACATAAAGAAGCCAAAAACGATAAAGTAAACAAAGGGACAAAAACTGAGCGCTGAGCTTTGCGTGATCATCCCCATTGTTTGAGGTCGCTAGTTCTAGCAACACTAATCATAATTTTGTGTTTCTCGGCACTTTCAGAAATCAACAAAGTAATGATGAATCTTGGTACTTCTATAACTTGGCCGAAAGCAATGCTACAACGTTTGTGCCATACTAACAATTGATCCAAATGACTGGTACCCATAAGTATGTACCATTCTTTGAAATGAAATGAAATGAAATGAAATGAAATGAAATGAAATGATGTTTATTTATGCAAGTAATCATAAATCTTTATTTATCTCCACATCAAGAAATTACAGGCACTAGTTAACTTGTACAATGTTAAATAGAGAAAGGTGTCTGAAATAGGAAGATCCTGTGTTACAGATCACCTCACCAAATTAGATAGGACATTTCAACAGTAGTTAAGTTATGATCTCATTTGAGATATGAAGACTGTAGTTATTTACAAGACAGTTAAATATAAAACGAAAATAAGGCAGCAAGGAACATTACATAGTATATTTCTTGAAATATTCTATTTAATAGGCTGCTTGATAAAAATAAAATAATAAAATTGAAAGTAAGTAGGTTATATCAACACTTTTACACGTCTTCTTATAAAACTAGGAGGTAAGAGGAAACACCGGCCGTGTTTCGTACGTGACTACTCTGAGAAGAAACAGCCGAAAGAAACTCAGAGGTCACAGTCTCTTTTAAAGTCCAGACATTATATGTGGATCAGGCTATACGAGAACCATGCAGGCCAGTGTGGTCTTTTGAAGAAAGAACAACACAAATTCGAATGGACCTATCCAGTCAGTGCAAGCATTTGTCAGTTATCGTGTAACTCGACTCATAACTCAAGGAGCTCAACGACACGACGAACAAATTTTTCGTTGGTACTTTCAGAAAACGCCCAAAAAAATTATGTCCTTTTACCAATCGAACATTAACCTTCCATTTGTCAGCATAGTGACGGGGTCTGTAGAGGGCCAAAGCCTGCCGGGGTCGCGGGACCAAGGGATTACCGTGACCCCGGTACGTAAAGGGCTATTGAAGGACACCGTGGATTTTAGTCAGTACAAGTCTGACAGTCCCTCCCGCCCTGCCCTGGGTTGGAGGACTCATTTGATGATTTTACCATGATAAAAAAAAAACCTTCCATTAATGTGATAAGGTTGAGAATCTATTAAAGTTTGACAGATTGAGATAGGTTGATGTGCTGGCGTCTGTACAAACCCCAGTTCGGCCGATCAAAAACCAAAATGACCGTCATTCGTGAAGTGTTGGGATTAGAATTTTTTTATATGCAGTTTTGTCGATGAAAATGTGTCTTTCATCTCTTTCAAGCACACTTCAAGTATCGGTAATCGAAAGCCAAACATACTGTAAGTATACTCGTATAGGCTATACAACATCACGCTGCGACCGATAGCAGTGGAGCAGAATTGAAAGACGCTGCAAAAGTGCTGTCAGCAATCTACCGAGGCTCCCCTTAGAGGGCCGAAGTCGGCCAAGGTCGCAGGACTAGTCTAGCCAATGAAAACTGTCCAAAAAAAATACGGTAATTAAAAAAAGTCAAGAGCTGCAAACCCCGCCTACAGATTGTTGGATTATTATTCAAAACTAATAAGCGATATTATTGAAGCGATATCTCATATCTGGTGGCAGTTAGATTACGACCATAAAAATATAATAAAAAAATACCATAGCATAGCCAGGATATGTCTTTATGAGAAGTTAAAAATGCCATATCCTCCTATATCCATTGAAGTCCACAGCTCAACTTTCTTGGCACAACATCATAATTATATAATAGAAAGGTTGAATAAATAAGAAGTTTTTACTAAATGTTTAAGGTGGGTGGACCATGGAAGGCCACTCTAACGAGTAAACGCTTTTTATTCGTTTATTAACTGGATAAATGAAAAAAACAAATTATCAAATAATACTTTGTTTTATTGTGTACCATATAAATCACTTTTTTTTTAACCTAGCTTTAATCAGTATTCATTAAACTTAAGTTTTGTTAAGCTCTTCCAAATGGCCTTGCTAGGAACAAGGCTCCTTAGAAGGCCATTATAATAAATCAGTCATTTAACACTAAAAGCTAATAAATAGCGATTAAATTTACAATAAAAAGAAGTGGTTTATATATTACGGAATAAAACAAAGTATTACTTAAATATTTGTTAGTTTCATTTATCCAGTAAATAAACGAATAATAACTGTTTATACATATGTTAGAGTGGCCTTCTATGGTACACCACCTTATTTTAACGTCGCCGATTTCCGATCTCAATGAAGCGAGGGACCGTACTGCCAAAATAGTGGCGCGAGCGATTCGCCGCCGCGTCTGTGATTTCTAGTTCGATGGATGTTTATGTAGATAGAAGGAATTTGTCATCACATGGCAATAACTACGAAATAATAATTGGCCTTCGAAGGAGCATGGCCTTTCATGGTCCACCCACCTTATTTGTTTTTTTTTCATCTATAATATCTGCAATCAGTATTATGTACTTTATCTACTATCATGCTATTAATCTATCTATATATATAAAAGGAGAACTGACTGACTGACATATCAACGTACAGCCGAAACTACTAGGGCTAGGAATGTGAAATTTTGCACACGGCTTCCTATTATAATGTAGGGGAGCACTAAGAAGGGGTTTTTGGAAATTTAACCTTTAAGGGGGTGAAAAGGGGGAATTAGGAAAGTGCGTAATCCACGCGGACGAAGTCGCGGGAAAAGTGCTAGTCCTCTATAAAAGAACCTATAACAATTAGCTTATTGCCAACATTAAAACACTCCATGATATTATGATCATTATATCATCCAAACGCGTGATATTATGAATTTCAAAAAAAGAACATTCTCATGCAATGACATTTTCACCACCAGATCGCTAAAATTTTGAAAAAAGAACAATAAATTGTAGACTAATTCGTAATTTCGGATTCTCGTCTTATCGTGTTATTTCCCGCCATTTTTTCACTTGAATATTGGTTATATTGAAAATCGCAAACAAACACTACTACTACTACTACTGTGTGCGTTGTTTACAAAAATGATAAATAATTCTTTTACTTATTAAGGTTTGTTTATTTTACATGCTTCGCAATTAGACTTTTCTTGAATTAACATAGTTCTTACAACACTGTCAATACTTGTCGAACTAATTCTGGTATGCGCTGCCCTATCCGTCGAATGGTAGAATCTTATAATTGTAATTTTGTGGATGTTGATATTTTTGTATGCTCAAAATTCAAATTTAAATGTAATGTTTTACAAATGATTTCTATCCAATAATATTATTATAAAGGATGTAAACTAGTCCAAAGTACAAACCACATTGTAATAGTTATTCTAATTTATAATAATTCTAATCTGTTGTTAATTATTGTTATTTAATCGCCAAGCAATCAATCAATTTTAAATTTTAATTAATATTTTGCATGATGTAATTTTTATTTTCATTTTGTATTTATTAATATTATGTATGTAATTACTTATTACCTATCTAGTGGCACTCATTATCATATTTATTTTTGTTAATATGTGGATAATGTAGTGGGCTGCAATATTGTTAATATTATGTATTATCTTTTCTCTGATTCAACACATATTGTAGCTGTTTATTGTCCCTGAATAAATAAAATAAAATAAAACACTGTACAACACCCTATGGTATGAGAAAGTTTTATAGAGGATTCACATCATGATTGTAGATAAAGTCTTGTGTGCAACTGTTATAATTAGGTATTAAAACACTCATGTGATACTATTATCACCCACATTCGTGTTTTAATACCCCTGATTACACAAAAGTTGCATAATACCTAATTATAACAGTTGCATGCAAGACTTTATCTACAATCATGATGTGAATCCTCTATAAAAGATTCTCATACCATAGGGTGCTGTACAGTGTTGTAAGAACTATGTAAATTCAAGATGGCGGGAAATAAGACGAGAATCCGAAATTACGAATTAGTCTACAATTTATTGTTCTTTTTTCAACATTTTAGCGATCTGGTGGTGAAAATTTCATTGCATGAGAATGTTCTTTTTTTGAAATTCATTTTATCACGCGTTTGGATGATATAATGACCATAATATCATTGCGTGATTTAATGTTGGCAATAAGCTAATTGTTATAGGTTCTTTTATAGAGGATTAATAGCATGATAGTAGATAATAGTTATTTAAAACACTCATGTGATACTATTATCACACTCGGCTACGCCTCGTGTGATAAACCCACATTCGTGTTTTAATACCCCTGACTATACAACATTTGCATAAATAACTATTAAACAGATGTGGTGACATTTGGCAGTTAGAGTGTGCTTTCCAGCGAGAGCAACTACTCATACGCGTAACATGTATTTATGTTACGGCTAAAGGTCGGTGTGAACGTAAACTTAAGATTAGCCGGCTAAACTTAGGTTTATCTTCGAGAAGCAGCTAAAGTTCGATAACATGTTAGTTTGCGTCGTGATATTCCATCTTTAGCCGGTTAATGTGCACATTAACCGAAACGAAACGGCTAAAAATGTAAAATGTAGAAGGAAATGGAATGGTCTTGCTTTCGCGGGGCGTCCACGCTTCCCAGCATGTCGACGGAGCCCCGCTTCGCGGGGCTCCTACTTCTGGGTGGTTTAAAAAAAAAATAACCACGAAGAGGATGGCGGGGTCTTTCAGACCCCGCCATCCTCTTCTAACCTAAATTGTCCGAGTCGGGGTGCCAGCGAGTCCCGAGCTCGCTTCGCTCGCTCATGTGTAATGAAAGTGATTATTTTTTAATAAAGTTTTCGTGTCAAAATAGTAAACATTATTACATTGTTTCCTTTTCCATTTCCTTCTACATTTTTAGCCAAGGACCTGCAGCTACACCTAAGTTTAGCCGGCTAAAGATAGAACAAACTAACATTAACATTTCGTCGAAGATAAACCTAGGTTTAGCCGGCTAATCTTAAGTTTAGGTTCACACCTACCTTTAGCCGTAACATTTATACTACTCAAGGGTGGAGACAATATGTATTTTCTTTTGCGACGTTTTTGATACGTGCGTCTTGTCAACCCAGCGGCAAGTTCATTTGGATGCCTCACCAGCCTTTACAAAAATTATACATATTATATAAATTATACATAATTATACATATTATATAAATTATACATATTATTAATTTTAAGAATTTATTAACACTTTGTTCCCAATTTGCCCGTCCGAGAAAGAAATCCGGGACCTTCCGCGCTTACGGCAGACACCTAGACCACTATCTATACTATGGAGGTCGAATTAAGTAACTGTAATATATTAAAGTTAGTTAATTATATAAATAAAATATTAAATACACTGATTCAATTCATACGACTGGCGTGTAAAGCCAGATATGATTATGTAAGGAATTTCATAATTTTCGAGAGCTTTAAAATATTGTAAACCGAATTCTTAAGATCTGTTCGATAATATCGTTCTCATGTAAACTCATGCTCTTTTTTCCTTCGCCCCCATTTCACCGCGTTTTCCTAAGGTACATGGATTACGCGGGCATGCGGGCAGCGAGTAATGGGCAACTCGCTGTCCAACCAAGGACCATGCCCGGGTCGATAGCGCGTTGTGTTCCACGCGCCTCAAAGAGTGTCAGCAAAAATGACTGGGCCCCCCTCTAGAGGGCCAAAGCCTGTTGGGGTCGCGGGACTTTTGATTTACCGTGGATTTTAGTCAGTACGAGTCTGACAGTCCTTCCCGCTCTGCCCTGGGTGGGAGGACACTTTTGATGATGTTACTACGTTAACAAAAAAAAAGGTACATGGTACTTGGCAACGACTTTTTATCCCGGCCTACGCGGCGTCAAAGTACTCTTCCGCATCGCTGTCATTTGGAAACGTGCCCAGAAGACTGGCAGCATTGCCACGTTGGATGGCAATGCTTATTGCTTTATCTAGACTGCTTTTTTTTTAAATTATTGTTGGATAATTTTTTTATTGGGTGTCAATTAAATGGTTAGCATAGTATTGTTATTTCTGTGAGCAGAAAAATATAATCGGTGAGCAGAAATAGCTACTAATTGGTCAGCAACTCATGGTCAGCAAACATTTCAAAATCAATCAGCAATTTATGTCATTCTGGATGGCTGTAATTATTTTTGCACAGCATATTAATTATATAAGCTGCAATCAGCTGCTCATGTTTAATAAAATTTTGGTAAGCACTCAGAGTGTAAGCAAAAAAATGCATTTTGTGCTGCATATAAAAGTAGCAAAAATACTTCACTTGTTCACCGATTATATTTTTCTGCTCACAGAAATAACAATACTATGCTAACCATTTAATTGACACCCAGCATGTCGACGGAGCCCCGCTTCGCGGGGCTCCTACTTCTGGGTGGTTTAAAAAAAAAATAACCACGAAGAGGATGGCGGGGTCTTTCAGACCCCGCCATCCTCTTCTAACCTAAATTGTCCGAGTCGGGGTGCCAGCAAGTCGTGTCACGCGCCTGCTCTTGCTCCGCCCACTTTTAACGTACATTGCCGCTTTTTCAACAAAAACGCAATCCAAGTAGTTATTTGCTCACCATGTTTTAAATATGCATACCAATCAAATATACTGCTTATAGACATGTTTTTCTGCCGCTCAATCATGAAATCTTGCCGCTCAAGTAGTTATTTTGCAGACTGAATGTTTATTATGCAGACTCATGTTATTGTTGGTTGCCTATGTATGATTTAATTTTTGACCATTATCAAAATTAGTTGCGGAACAAGAATTGCTGCCTGATTTTTTTTATTGCAAACAAAATCTTTGTATGCTGACCAAATTATTTAAATGCTGCTTTTGGGTGGCTTGCCAAATTTTATAATTGCTGACCAATGTAATTACTTCTCTTTTTTTATTGCATTTATCATTTCATGAATTTCACTTTCATAACTACTTATGTTCATTGTTGGAGTTTATGATGACAGTACTGTGTCGTCAGGAAAAAGTGATAATGGGTAATTTGTTATTCTAGGTAAATCGTTTATTTATATTATAAATAACAAGGGACCCAATGTGTATATTTCTTCTTTTTAGTTGAGATATTTATTTTTGTTACTTCGGTATATTGTTTTAGGTTTTTTAAATATGATTTGATGAGTTCTTGTATATTTCCTTTTCCTCTTATACCATACACGTATCTAGTTTACTAAGGAGAATATCATGATCAACGTAGTCCAAGGCCTGAGTCATGTCGCAGTAAATTGCACAGACCGGCCTACCTTAGCTAAGTATGATGCGAGCACAGACAGCAGAGAGAATGGAGCGAATGTTTTGATCATTCTTATATTATTTAAAGTTATACTTGTTATTGTCGCGAATCATATTTTGATCAAGTTACAACTGGTCACTGATATGCAAATAGCAAAAACACATGAAAATTTGAATTTCGCGGGCTTCTACGGAGGAATCGTCTTAAAGTTGCCACATCAAAAATTAAAACAGTAAAATGTTTAAATAGTCAAAATAAAATTAAGATCTAAATCATACAAAAAGGCACTATGTTAGATAGTAGTTCTTCTGGATACGGCACGCATTGTTAGGAGGTTCTTTTCTCTGGAGCCCTAACCGCCAGTAGCTTGGACCCCTGCTTGGTCCCTGTTCCCGATACCGGTGGGCCACTATTACTTATATTTTTAAATGTTTTATTAATTCTTATTTTGTAAAAATATTTCAAAATGTTAGTAATAAGTAGGGAAAAATTAATACGGAAATAACGTTGAAACTTTTAGGTTTTTGTTTAAGATTGCCTTAATGTTCTATAATACACCGCAGACTACATATACATACTACGCAAAGACATTAAATTGTAATATTTAATCTCTTTGATACTACGTATAATAATGTTATGTCTGTGGTCGTTTGGCTGTATGGGCTCAGCTCCCTTTGCCTGTTCCAAAGAGGGACGAAAAGAACCAAAAAAAAAAAAAATGTCTGTGGTCGTAGTGTATCTATTTTGTTTACGTTTTCACTATCGAGCTAATGATTAATTTTAGCCAATTTTAGCACAGAATTAATTTGCTCATATGTTAAATGGTTAAAAATGAAACAAAAAGCTATCATAGAGCTTTGTAAGGAGCTAGGCTGCTGCGACGCGTGCTGTGTTCGGTACTTAGGGCTGAAAACTCCTTCAGCTTACGAAAATGCCCAGCAGTTCATTCTTAAACTAATTGTAAGTATTTAGTTTCATTTTTGTTATTATGTACTTATTTACTGCAACCTAACAAAGCGGGGAACACAACACTTCTCGTCTCAGTTAAAACTCATGCCAACTATTCTGCCAAGTGTCTTAACCTCAAAATTACATTATTATTATTACGACCTTTAGCATTTTTTTTAACGAATATAGTCATGTATTCGTTAAAAAAGAACTTAAAAAATAAATTATCGTAGTTGTTAGGTAGAAAATACTTTATGTATAAATTAATTGAAGGATTTCTGAACATACCTACGAATATTGAATGAAGAAGGGGCTAGCATGCATGATCAAAGAAAGCCCACTAATGTTATTATCCTTCCATTAACCTTTTATCTCAAAACTTGAATTTGAACAGAGAGCATGTGTAATTCACTTCACATAAGGTATTTAAACCATTAAGACAAAATTTATAAGTAAACTGCCACACAGAACTTGAAGCAGGAATGTACCATGATTTTGTATTATTTGTATTATCCCTCCATGGTGCTCCTTCCACCCACTTTTACTCTGCATACAGTCAAGAAGTTGAATTCCTTGCTGCACCCTTAACCGTCAAGGAACCAGCAACGTAGTGGTCAAGTCTGAAACTATAGCTAAATAAAAATTAAGTTATTTGCATTAGTCCATAATCATCCCTTTGTCAATTGGTAAACATTCATTTTTCCACATAGTATTGAAATATGCAACTAATATTTGTTTTCCAATTTACATTTTCTAGAATTTGAACAGTTTTGGTGATGATTTGATGATGTCAGTAGTTTAATCTTTGAATGAATTTGTTCTAAACAGTGTGAGGAGACAAGTCAGCCAGACCCACTTAACAAACAAATTGAAGTCGAACCTGCGGTGGAGCCTACAGACAAGCCGCGTGAAGAAGTTAAAACTGAAATGCCTGAGGTTGATGCGACAGACAAGCCAAACAAGGCTCAGGACACCTGCAGCAAATCACAACCTACAGTCAAGTCATGCGAGGCAGAAGATACCTCGTGTAGCGAACCTCTGCCAAAAAGGATGAAGGTGGAAGGGGTGTGCGTGACCTGCCTCGGGGTGCTTCAGCAAGAGAATTGGCCTCAATGTTGGAACATGGTCAAAGAAATGTTGGATAAGAAGCGGTAAGTCAAAACTATATTTCAATCATAATGAACTAGCAAACGTAGTGGACAGCATCCCACAAGTATCTTTTAATTTTGAAATTAATTCTACTGCTTATTTGTTGTTTGTTGAAGAAAAACACCAAAAATCCCTGCAGTAGTTGCATATGAGGTGTAACATCTGACATCCTGCCTTGTACTTGACTTGGAGTTTGACTAAACCTCGAAATATCCAAAGATAGAATTCGCCAAAAGTTGCTACCATCTGATGGTTTACTTTACCACCACAGAACCATACTCTCATTGGTCAATTCAAATAACACGTACAACTGCCCGTCCAAATTAATGATGATCAATCTTGTTCCACTTCCCCAAGATGTTCCTAGATGATACGCATCAAAAAAAAACTGTAGGTATATTAAGTTGGCCAACAGCCCCAACAAGGAGAAATTTGCAACCAAAAGAGATACAGAAAAACTTTCTAAGGATTAGGTTTTCTTTTAATTTGTCAATTTTGGCATATTTCTTTTTTCCACAAAAATGAGTGCATTTGGTATTTTCTATGTATTTTTATTCGGTCTGTCTGTCTATCAGTCAGTCAGTGAGTCAGTCATCATTTTTCTCAGAAAAATAAGCTCATTACTTCATGGTTGAACACATGAACAACATGCTTGAACTCTTACTATATTTTATTTTACACCATTGTATACCATGTTTAAAGCAAATAAATAATTGATTTGATTTGGAGCTATAAATAGAGCCAAGGTCGCAGCTAGTTGCAGCTACTGATGCCAGCAGGTCAACCTACTTGAATCAGTCAAATTTGAAATTTACCCTTCCACTATTGTGATAAGGCTAAAATAGGTTATCAAAATAACGAATTATTAGTAAGCAATGAATTTATCATTTTGAGAATTAGGGTCAGTTCACTTTGAGACGCGGCCCTGCGCGCATATTTCAATAAAGTGACTCATAAAGTAATTTTGTTTACTACATGTAAAGATACTCATTTCCGGAATCGTCATGGCACGTTACGCCACGTCTCTGTGTGCACATACCCTTAGGCTTTTAGAGAATTTCCCATTTTGAGAACTTATCCTTTTGCGACTCGGTTGCCATTTTGCGAATTCGGCTTTCTGCGCTTAAACCATACAGAGCAAGAAACACGCGCAGTGAGAGTAGGCCTTTTGGGTGCGTCAGTGTTGTCGTTGATGGTGACTGAGTTATTATTACAAGATGGTGACGCTTGTTGCAGCTACGAATGTGCGACGTTCGCGTGCGCGCTGTCGTCGCCCATCGCGGCTATCCTGCGCGAGCGCGTCGTGTCGCTGCGCCTCAAAGACGCGCTGGCCGACTATGATGATGGTGAGACGCTCGCGACCCGCGCGCGCGCCGCGCGCCTTTTTTGTCGTGGGAGGCGCGTACTATTGGTTGACATTCGCAGGTTCCCTGACGCCGCTGAAGGAGGCGTGGAAGTGGTCGTTTGGCGTGCAGCTGGCGCGACACGCCGGCAAGGCTCTGGACTCGGGTGCCGTGTCGCCGCTGCTCGTGACGCTCAACATGGAGTACCCCGAGGAGGCGCAGGAGCTGGAGGTGCTGAAGGCGCTGGCGCCGGCGTTGTTCAGTGCGCGACGAGCGGCCGGCCGACGGTTCGGCGTGGAGTTCACGCGGCGCTCGGTGGAGCAGGCGCTGGCGGGCGCCACCCTGGCGGCGCTGCGTGCGGCCGGGCTGCCGGCGCCGGCCGCGCCGCGTACGCGCGTGGCCTGCGTCAGCGTCGTGTGCACGCACGCGCCGCTCTACCTCGGCGGCAGGTACTGCGCGTGCTCCATGCGTGGCTCGCTGTGTGGTCAGGTCGGTCAGTAAGTCGCTCGTGTGTGCAGGTACGTGAAGCTGAGCCGCGCTCTGCCGCAGACGCCGTGGCTGGTGGGCGGCGTGCGCATGATGCACTCGTCCGTGCAGGAGCTCATCTGCCAGCCCGTCGCAGCGCTGTTTGGGTGCGTGCTTGCGTGTGGGTGTGTAGGTGTGTGTGACACAGTGAGGTGACCTGTGAGTGTGTGTTGCAGGCTGGGCGTGGAGGATGCGGAGCACCGGCTAAAGTTCATGTCGGCGGGCCGCGAGGACGTGGACGTGCGCTGCCTGGGCGACGGCCGCCCCTTCGCCATCGAGGTTATCACTACGAACCAGTACAGAACATGTTCATAAACCTGATACTCCAACAAACTCTCAATGTTGAAACAAAGACTAACATACTTCTTGGTATAATTTACTTCGAGACCCTTTTGTCGGATGGTGCCAATCGGTCTACATGGACTATCCTAGGCGCACCTCGTGGAACCTTTAGTATCCATCGTATGAGTATCAAGATGAAGTTCTAATTGTTCGCAGATTACAGATCCGACGCGGGAACCGAGTGAAGCGGAGCTGAGCGACCTGTGTGAGCAGATCTGTACCAGCGGCCACGTGCGCGTGCGCCGCCTGGTGCCCGTGTCTCGGTGAGTGGCGCGCCCGCGGCACCGTGCCTCTGTGCCGGGGTGTCAACTGTGCATCTGTGCAGGGAGGACCTCGCGGAGCTCAAGAAGGGCGAGGAGACCAAGTGCAAGACGTACGAGCTGCTGTGCATCAAGCTGTCGCGCTCCGACGACGACGAGCCCGCGGTGAGTGCCCATACCTGGTCGATAAAGATATATTTATTTTGTAAGAACATGAGTGAGTGTATACAGTGATACAGGTCTTAAAATAAAATAATGTAGCTACATGTTTTGCCATTTAGTTATCTATCTTCTATATATATAAAAGGAGAACTGACTGACTGACATATCAACGTACAGCCGAAACTACTGGGGCTAGGAATGTGAAATTTTGCACACGGCTTCCAATTATAATGTAGGGGAGCACTAAGAAGGGGTTTTTGGAAATTTAACCTTTAAGGGGGTGAAAAGGGGGAATTAGGAAAGTACGTAACCCACGCGGACGAAGTCGCGGGAAAAGTGCTAGTGGCATACAAAAGGGGTATGCAACTTATTGGCATCACTTTTTTTTTTCTTTCGCCAGTAATGACCAGTCTTCGTAAAAAATAAAATAAAAAATCTAAATCATAACCGACCAGAGATATGCCGGTTTTTATTTTGTTCTAATCAGGAGTAATTTTTTGTAGGAATCTATAGATTTTTTGATGTGCTAGCTTTTGCCCGCGGCTTTGCCCACCGCCTTTATATATAGCCTATAACCGTCTCTAGAGGCCCATCTATCTCTGTATCAAAATTCATCAACATCTATTCAGCCGTTTTGACGAAAAAACGGAACATACCTAAATACATATTTTCATATTTGTAATACTAGTAGGTTTACGAGGAATAATGATTGGTTTGTTTAAAACAATGTTAAGAAGACCTTTTTAACCGACTTCAAAAAAGGAGGAGGTTCACAATTCGTCAGAACTTTTTTTTATGTATGTTCCCTTATTTCTCAATGACGCCTGGACCGATTTGGGAAATTCTTTTTTGTTTGAAAGGGTATCTTAACAGATGGTCCCATGGTTACTAGGTCAGGATCTCATGAGGGATCCTTGAAGAAATCGAGGGAACTCTTCAATAAATGACAGTAAATCTGCGATTGCTATCGCAAATCTATGCCTTGTTTACGCAAAAACATAATATTATGCCTGTATCCACAAAAAGGATAAAAAAGACGTCTTGTTTCTAACATTGTAAGCTAATCACGACAGCGACTGTCACAACCGAGGTTCGGGCACGCTGCAATCGCGGCGGTAAGACCTCTCTTTAAGGTGTGGCTGGAGAGGCCCCACAGCGTCTTCACCTCCCACTTGACGCAGATACACACCGGACACAGAAGTTCCGGGGGGTTCCTGTGTATTCCTTATAGGGAAGGAAGAAACGTCTGGGTGTCACCATTGCGGGTATCGCCTGGAGGACACGGTGGAGCATGCGGTGCAGGTCTGCCCCGCTTGAGCGCCGTCGTGTCCTCACGGAAGCGATAGACGGCGACCTCTCGCGCCCGGCATTATTGCAGGGCGACACTAAATGGGAAGCGGTCGCCTCCTTCTTCGCGCAGTCATGCCTCCTTCCTCACAACCCAGCCGCACGATTTTCGCCCACTGTAGGATGGCCATTGAATGACCACCGTAAGATGGTCGTGTTCCACACACGCCTCAAAGAGCTATCAGCAATCTGACGGAGGCCCCCTTAGAGGACCAAAGCCTGGCGAAGTCGCGGGACTGGCTTATCAGGTAACCGTGGTCCCGGAACGTAAAGGGCTATTGAAGGACACCGTGGATTTTAGTCAGTACGCGTCTGATGGTCCCTCCCGCTTTGCCCTGGGTAGGAGGACTCATTTGATGATTTTACCACGGTAAAAAAAAGAAAAAAAGATTGTAGTCAAGATCCTGACCAAGTAAACACACATGGGCCCATCCATGTGTTAAGATACCCTTTCAAACAAAAGAAGAATTTCCCAAATCGGTTCAGGCGTCATTGAGAAATAAGGGAACATACATAAAAAAATGTTCCGACGAGTTCTGAACCTCCTCCTTTCTTGAAGTTGGTTAAAAAGATTTTCTTAGCATTTTTATAAACAAACCACTCATTATTCCTCGTAAACCTACTAGTATTTCAAACACCAAAATAAGTATTTCGGTATGTTCCGTTTTTACGTCATAATGGATGAACCGATGTTGATGAATTTTGGTACAGAGATAGATGGGACTCTAGAGACTGTTATAGGCTATACATAAAGGCTGTTGGGGTGGGCGAAGCCTTGGGCAAAAGCTAGTACATCCATAAATCTATGGATTCCTACACAAAATAACTCCTGATTAGAACAAAATGAAAACCGGCATATCTCTGGTTGGTTACGGTTTAGAAACTTAATTTTTTTTTCTATGGACTTCTTAGATAGTAGTCTTATTGTGCACAAAATTTTATCACGGGCTAAAGAAAAAAAAATTGATGCCAAGCTCCATATTAAAAATTGCATACCCCTTTATAGTTTAGGCTAGAGTTTTTAACAGTAGGCATGTAATATTAAAAAATAAAAGTTACAATGTTAAATAATTAAAATGTGTATAAATAATTAAAATTTTTAGAAATGCCGCAATTATTGTTCAATCATTCAAAAAATCACATAGGCTGTAATAGCATTTACTTATGAGAAGTTTTTTGCGCTTATTTTGATATTATTTATTATTGGTCGTATAGCGAACTACATCCCTAGCTGTAGCACTGTGGTACTCGTCCGAGTCACACCAGTCTCCCGTCATTGTTTTGGTTCTACGGTTCGACTTCATTCAAACTACTCACAGTGTGATAAATGCATAGGGTGCCCGAGTTCGAGTTAACCTTTTCGACAAAAACACCTAGTTGTAATTGCGACATAACTGAGTGACCTCGTCCGCAGGCCAACGGCGACGCGGGCCACTCGGGCGCGGGCGGCGTGCCCGTGACGGAGCGCGACATCGCACGCATCAACGCGTACCGCAACACTCCGCCGGGCGACGCGGCGCGCGTGCTACTGCAGCAGCGCACGCCCATCCGTGTGTTGCACCGGCGGCCGCTGCTGACGCGCACGCGCCGCATCCTGGCGCTGAGCGCGCGCGCCGTGCCGGGGCAGCCGGCGCTGCTGGCGCTGCGCGTGCGCACGGACGCCGGCACCTACGTCAAGGAGTGGGCGCACGGCGAGCTGGGCCGCACGCGGCCGCGCCTGGCGGACGCGCTGGGCGCGCGCGCAGACATCCTGGCGCTGGACGTGGCCGCCGTGGAGCTGGACTGGCCGCGCGCGCACTGACAGCGGCTCACACTGTGTCATATAGGACGAATGCCAGCTTAAAGCGACTATGTTATGTGAATAAAAAATCAGGAAAAATAAAGTGATTGTTTTGAGTTTCTAAAGCGTTTCCGTATTCTGTCGCGCGACATGTTCGCGTCTCACACTCGACACGAGCCGATAGACGTCCCTCACTGCACTTGACACACTTCATGTAAAGTCATGTGTGTAAATTCTCGAGTCAAGTTTGGGGTCAGGAGTTTAAGAAATTACATTTTAAAAAGACCACCTCCTTGTCTTAAAATAAGTCATTTCATTCGATACATAATACAGCATAGAACGACTTATTTTTGATTTCTAGTTTAGTTATAACTAGCTTTATACTTCTAGCAGTATTTGTACTTCAGAATAACGTACTTGAGCCCAGTCAGGAGAGTTAAAATGTTGTAACTTGTTAAGCAATTCGAGATGCGTATTATCCGTTATTAATGTTTGCGACTTGAGGGTAGTTTGTATTTTTAAATCAATCCCTTTTTCTTCGTTTAATTCTTTATCCAGTTCAGTAGGGCTCGGAATATATAGAATGGACTCACTGTCAGACATGCACGACTGAGTATTATTTTTAACAATAAGATCTTGCAAAGAGGATACTTTTTCAGAAAGTTTTTGAAAAGCGTCCTCTAATTTACTTAGCTTTGTTCGGCAGCGCTGCTCCTTTCGCTTACGATGTCTCCTTTTATGCGCTATGGAAGAAGAATCGCTGCTGCTGCTCGAACCACCAGATTGCGACCGAGCACGAGGGGCATTGTCCATACTTATATCTTGAATATTTTCGTCGAGAGTGTTCATTTTTTAGCACTTAATTTGATTTGGTAATAATAGTAGGACCCCCTTTTTTAAAAGTAACGAGTTACTTTTAAACGCGACTACACCGTTCGAAAATCCGAACGCCAATGAGGCTTATGGGTATCGTTCTGCGCTGCTCAAACGTATCCCCACTACTGCCGGATTGGGGCGGAAGTGACGCTGCGGGGCCTGCGTAACATTAACCGTATAAATAATAAATAAATAAATACCGTATAAATTGAGAACCGGAACCGGATACGTCTACGTATCCGGTTCCGGTTCTCAATTTATGGCTTAGAGAAAGGTACACTCAGGCTTAATAGCCACAACCTCCTCGGGCGACATTTCTATAAACACTGACTAGTGTGGTCAACACAATGTTCCGCGACAGTTAAAGGCTTGCCAGTAAAGAAGTTTAAAACTACCCTACACCAGCTGCTACTTCACAAATGCTATTATACATTGGACGAGTTCTTCAATGTCAATTTTTAATTATTCCAAATTGTAGAAAATAATTTTAGAAATTTATCGGTAACAATTTATAAATATTGTAATATAATGTTTTTTTTTTTCTTTCTAATAATTTTAATTTTTGTATAATAATTAATCTTTAATTTAAGTTACCCTTATAACATAAATATTTGTATGTCATAACTGACAAAACATAGCGCACCTAAAACTATTTACCATAAGATCTTATAATGTACAGCTTGGCAAAAAAGAGTATGGAAAAATTGAGGTCGCTACTACTTGTCATATGTCATTATAAATAAACAAGTAAGCACTGATCGTTGCGAATTAATGTAGAAAATCGTGAAATAACACGAGGGAATTGTTTTTTGACACAGAAGCTGCTCGTAGTTGACTTTTTTAACATGTTGCAACAACAAACGTTTCGTAGTTTCAATTGTCACCGCATCAGACTCTTTCTTGCCAAGCTGTATACCTATGTTTGCAAACAAATAAATGATTCTGATTCTGATTCTGACATGTTCTACGTAATTGTTGAGCAACATGTTCCGCTACAGGTTGCTCCATTTGCCCCCTAGTGTATCCTTGACTTAATACACACGGCCGCGTTCGGTTCATACAGAATGCAATATGTGTACTATAGTATGTGCCAGTTAACATGGCAATAGCGGTCATTGCTCCGACTTTCATCCCGATATCTCAATATTAGCGATACTTCCACTTCACCCGTACAAATCTGTCGCAAACAGTCGCAAAACTGACATCGCTTGTGTCTCATAATACATCAAAAAATGACCACAAACACAAAACAGTGCACAACCCAAAATAATAGAAAATTTAGCAAACCTACCCAACGAAATTTTTGAAGTGAAAACTTCTTTAGCGGCGTTGAGCACTTTTTCTGTAATGGGTATAAAATCTTAAACTCGCGTCAGGACACGTGACCCTGACCGAAAAAGCGTAGGACGGCGCAGGGCGCTTGCGTGAATGTTCGTGTGACATTCGTTGCTAGGTAACATTGTTTATAAAAGATGTACGTCACATTGGAAAATTATTGAAATAAAAAGTCAACCATTTTTGCGAGTTTTACTAAAATCTGTTCACAAGATATATCCAACAATTACTATTCAAGTTTTCACTTCTGCCGGCACTCCCAGAGTGCAACCCGTCGTTTTTTTTTTAAATAACGTATTTTCGTTTTAACACAAGTCTAACACACTGAGACAATTGGATATAAGTATATTAATATTCTTTTGATATCAGGATGGTAAAAACACCTTATTTTTCCTTAAATAAATTACAAAAACTATTTCATCACAGAAAATGCTAATTTTGATCTTATGTCGTTTTTGTTTTACGAGGTCATCGCGTCAGGGGTGCAGCACCCGCCATTTTGATTTGACATTCCGTGTGGAAATTCGCTTGCGTTCGGTCTGTTTCGGTGTGTTATAATTTCTTTGCTGTTATAATTTCATTTATTTATCTTTTGTAGATATTATTATATATTTAAATATTTCTTAAATAAAAGTAATAAAAAACATTTAAAAATATAAACATAGTGATCCGTCGGTGTGGGAGCAGGGTCCAAGCTACCGGCGGTTAGGGCTCCAGAGACAGGAACCTCCTCACAATGCGAGCCGTATCGAGGAGTACTGCCTTCTGAATCTGGCCCTTGATCCAACTACCCAACGAGAGCCTCGAGAGATGTTCGTCGAGGCTCTTGGCCATCAGGCCATTCGCCGTTACGACAATCGGCACAATGATAGCCGAGCTCACATTCCACACGTCGACAACCTCGCGCGCCAAGTCAAGATATTTTATTTGTTTATCTTTGTCAGCTTTCATGAGGTTCTCGTTATGCGGGATGGTAACATCGATTATCACTACGCGGCGCGCTGATTTGACTACCACTACTAGGTATGTCAGGCTTATTAGCAATAATAGTCCTGTCAGTAATGATAGGCAGATCTCAGTATATCGTGACATGGTCTTTTTCGAGAACTGGGTCGGGCACATACTTGTAATACGGCACCTCTGAATCCACAAGTTTGTATAATAAAGCAAGTTGCTGGTGAATAATCCTGGCCAGGGATACTGGCTAGGTTATGCCTGTACAAGTACTCGCCGTTAGCAAGACGAGAACAACCAGAGATAATATGTCTGATCGACTCACCCGGACGGTGGCATGCCTGACACACGTCAACCGTCCCGTCTTTCATAATATGTCTTCGGTAGTTCCTAGTCAAGATAACTTCGTCCATAATCGCACAGACAAAACCTTCAGTTTCTCCGAAGAGGTCACCGAAACGTAGCCAGGATACGGACGCCCGCACGCTAGAAAGTCTACATCGGGCCCGTGAAGAGCCCGGTAGAAGCGTCCGTATTATATTTTATTATTAATGTTTGTGTGTATTGTATTTATATCATCGGTAATCTATTATTTGATGTGCATCACTGTCTACCCTATTTTTTTTAAAGTTCTTCAAGTCCATCCTAATTGTCTGGAAGATATCGCTATTAGCGATAAGACCGCCGTTGTACCTTTAGTATTAAAAATATTGTAAAACTTGTTTTCATTTTGGTGTACAAGAAAGTATATTCTATTCTATAATAATTTGAAATACTTATAAAAGTAAAGGTCGACGACAAGCGTGTACACTGATACCTCAACCACTAAGGGCCCTTTTCCTGTCATACGTATTTTCACCCGCATGCGGATATGGTCCGCGTGCAGGCTGCCCGCATCCTTTCATTTCATACATGTTTTTCCTATGATGCGGAAAGCATGCGAGCGGACCAGATCCGCGTGCGGAAGAAAATACATATGACGGGAAAAGGGCCGTTACCTATCACTACATCCATTAAGTCCGTCACATTGAAACATTTTTTACGTCACGCGTAAATTTATAAGCACACAATTTGATTTCTAGAAATAAAAAATAATAATTTTGAATTAGAGCAACACAAGATTCATAACCCCTTTATGTCAAGCCGGCTGGTACCACGATGCTGTAGCGATAGAAGCAACTATCGCTTATTGGTAGTTTTAGGTAACAATAAGTGTCATTATCGCTTAGTGATGAAAAACTTGGTAGGCGGGAGTGAATGACCGCTATTGCCATGTTAAATGGCACATACTATAGTGATGTTGCGAATGTCTGATTTTTGACATTCGCGAATGCGAATATTGACTTTCAAATAAAACACATGCAAATTGATAAAGAGGTTTGACATTTCATATCAGACATATTTAAACCGAACATTGGCCAAGTCGACATAGTTCAATGAATGTAAATTCATGCATTTGATTTTTTTGAACAACCTGGGCTTCCTCCCAAGGTGTTTGATAGGGGGTGATGGAAAAAGCCAGGTCAAGTTTTGAACTCAGGAGTGCGGATCACTGATCCAGCACTTTGTTGACCCCAAGCCACGTTTAATATCCACAGATGCAGTGCTTACACCCTAGGACCCGTTACAATAGTGGCAAGAGGGTTACTATGTGTTGATCTGAGATGCCAAAAATTTAAACATTCAAAATACTATCCCGTGCGAATCTTATCACCGCGATTCAGGTAACGATGTCAAATAAAAAGCACCATCTATTGACAAATTAATGAACTATTTTTGACTACAATCGCGATGTTAAGATTTTCTTGCTGTGCGGTTAAACATTTATAATGCACGAGTAACTGGATGGTAGGACTCATTTGATAACAAATATCAATTAAAGCGTGGGGTGCTTATTATATTTTTATAATAATTCTGATATTGCAAACAGTAACTAATTAAATGATCATCACATTCGATATCAAGCACCCCACGCTTTTTCACTTTATTTGAATTTTTGTTAATATCTTAATATTTATATTAGTTTTATTCTTAATTAATTATGATAATTGATTGTTGGATTTTATATTGCAGTAACACAAACTCTCTTACACTTAAAAAATATATTTTCTACAATTGCTATTAAAGCGTGTTTTTTTAGTTTTTTTAAACTATAATAATTTTATATTACATGTGCTTCAATCACACATCATTTGATGTTGAAGATGCGATCTAAATTCAGCCTAAGACGCTGGTTAATTAATACCTTACTTTCATAGACCCCAGGTACAAACCACATGATCTCTTTCATCCATTAAGCAGAGGCACCTCAGCGTTTGTCTATGTCAATTTGACAGTTCACGTCATAGCCTCTAAATTTTACCGCGAAACGGACGCAAAATTTTATCTTTCGATTAATTTTCATCGAAAATTAATCAAATTTCAGTTACACTGTACAGAAAATATTTAAAAGTGCTCGGAAAAGGTGTTATAAATTGTGTTCACTTCGATTGTGATTCAGTGCTAGATCGAAATGGAGATTTATAGTTCACATGTTTTGCCGATTCATAAAGCAAAATTCCTATCAAGTGACTCTTTATATTCGAAGGACAAGTGTTTAGTGATTTGATTTTTTGATTTTTTAGATGGCACCGTCTTCCGTCTCCGCTTATTTACCCGAACATAAGGTTAGTGATAACAACGATTTCTTGCGCCCCTTACAATGTGTGAGTTGGAACGACGTGAGTGGTATACTTAATGTTTTACGTGTCTCAACTCGGGATCACTTTGTTGTTAAACAAAGTTCGAAGTAGCGATTTCTGGCTTTGTGATTCTAGCAGAATGATAATGATGAAAAAAAATTGTTTTTTGACCTTTACTTGTGATATTAGCCTCAAAAATTCCTTGCTCTTGTTGCTAGCTTGTTATAAGATAGCATTCCAATATTAGAAAAAAGATCCAGTTGATCTAGACTTTTTTAGAGTATTTGACCTTGACTTCTGAGTTGTTGACCTTGACCTTAAACATGTCATTGACCTAATTATCACTTGAAAATAAGTTTAGAACATTCACACGATATTTCCCACCCATAATACTCCCACATTCCCACCCATCCCGAAGGAAACTTTTCAATTCGTTTTTTTTTTCAACCCCTATGGCTTTCCGTAATCTGCCGATGTCAAAGGATATCACCCACATTATTAGTTGATATGCCCTTCCAGGGATCATGAAACGCACTGGCAAAATTGTTTAACATCTTGTAACACCACATGTATGCAATGAATGTTTGAGTTTGAAAGAGTGATAATTCGGTACAAGTACTTGCAATAATAATACAACCACACTATTCTTCCTCCTTTCCTCCTGCTTGAAATGCTACTACAGTAGGTGTGGAATATAAGTGATTTACTTTATTTACGTTTCATGCCAACTCAGGGACCTGTTTTAAGTTCTTTAATGATGTGGTAAAAACTTATAGGTAGGTACAATGATATAAGTAAAAAAGGTGTAGATATGTTACAAGCGCTCAGCAAGTGACATGCTCAAATGTGGCTAATTGGCAAACTTTGACCTCGGTGCGACATTGCCGCCATCAACAACGGTTTCACTTTACGTAAACAGAGTAAATCAAAAGTAAAACTGACTCAAAACCACCGAAAATGTATGTAATATTGAAGGACACCATAGATTTTAGTCAGTACGAGTCTGACAGTCCCTTACGCTCTGCCCTGGGTAGGAGGACTTATTTGATGATTTTACCATGCTAAAAAAAAAGCTTTCACACACTTTATTCTCTTTATCTTTTTTCGTTACCATAAGAATTTTGATAAATCCTTTTAATTAAATACATTGAAATCAATGCACAAATGTGATTGGTTCATAAACAATAAACTTTTTCTTTAGGATTAGATTACTTCCAAGTAATAAATTAATTCGTGATTTCTAGATTTCCAAAAAGTGAGCTAAGATGTATCCAGTGGGTGGCAGTTTTTATTTTCCTACTTTTAATGAATTTTTAATACATAATACTTTTACTATATGAACTCACTAGCACTTTTCCCGCGACTTCGTCCGCGTGTGTTACGTACTTTCCTAATTCCCCCTTTTCACCCCCTTAAAGGTTAAATTTCCAAAAACCCTTCTTAGTGCTCCCCTACATTATAATAGGAAGCCGTGTGCAAAATTTCACATTCCTAGCCCTAGTAGTTTCGGCTGTACGTTGATATGTCAGTCAGTCAGTTCTCCTTTTATATATATAGATAGAATAGATAGATGAGGGCATCGCATTTTTAGGCATAATGACTTATGCCCGGCGTAAGGTACTTTCATATCTGATTAATTTATTCTACACAAATTCTACATCGGTTCTGGTCCATTAGATGACGCACTGTCGCGAATTATATTTGTCTCTACCTACCTTTTAATAGTTTTTATTCATTGCATAGGCACAAATTCCTGCTACTAATTTTGTACATGCGGTTTGTACCTTCTGCCTAGTTGATTTGTTAGTCTATGATACCTACATGCGGTGATTGGTGGCTCGAATAATGTTTGATTATATTCACGCGCAATTGACAACATCTAGCTGTCACTTTTTTCTTATTGGTTTTGTCAAGCTCATCATCAGATCCTTTTTACTTGTAATGAAATGTAATGTGTGAATAAAAAGTGTGTATGTGTGCTGCCTCTCGGCGCTGAACACTTTTATCTGTTGTTTTGTAAGTGTATAACATATAGATTAAATATACCTACTACAGAGGGGCTATGCGAAGAAATGTCATAGAAAAACTGTGATCCTTTTTTCAGTAACGCCATCTAGCTTAATATAGCAAAATTGAGCGGCTATTGGGAACACCAAATGTCAGTAACGCCATCTAGCTTTGAATAGCATACTAGAAACTTTGTGTAGGCATGTTACCATTTAAATAACAAGGTAGTTATGGAAGCACAACCAGTGCAAATAGTGCGTATGTCAGCATGAGAGCAGGCAGAACTGCTGTGCTTGCATAATTCCCGGTAAGATAAGCATGTATTGCTAGAACCTAAGTTTAGACCATAGGACACTCCGTGTACGCATCTCAATCTGTAAACACGCGTAGTATTAAATATTAATTAATATAACTCTTAATTTTTATTTTTAAAAAACCGTCTACGACGCTCCCAATCCTGACTGGCGCAGCCGGTAGGATCACCAGGTGAAGCTGTCCCGCGTTTGTCAAGTGATTTTCCGCGAATAAGACTTTTTCCGAACTTCACACGGTGCGCGTGGTGTACGGCGAGGTGATCCACGAACCAACACAAATATCGTCAGCGACGAGGAGCCGAGGGCGAGGAGCCGGGAGATGGGCGAGGCAGGCTGGTGAGTAGACTTTTCACCTCCTTTCTACCCCTCATCCATCATACCCCTTGTTAACTTGGAATTGGACATTTTCCATTTTGACTTATTTGGTTTTCTTAAATTAATTATAATAAGTATAAAAGTGTAAAAATACACGTGAAAGTAAAATTACTCACTTCAATTAATTGTACCATTTAAACTTTATTGAGTTTTATTAAGATAAGTAATAGTTATAAATATTGTAGATAATAATTCGTTATTATTATAAATAGAATAGAGTTGTGTAGTAGAGTTCATAGAGTTAATTCTTTAAATCATTTTATTTTAACTTAAATATTAATAAAGATGTCGGAAATTAAGCTCATACCTAATGAGTTATTCAAAATTCTGCCATCTTTCGATGGGAACAAACGCCATCTAAACTTATTTTTGCGTAAATGTGAGTACATAATTGATAAATTTAAATCATCCGAATTGCAACACGAATATCTAATGCATGTTGTGACTAGCCGGTTAACGGGCGACGCAGCAGCGCTGATAAGCGAGCGCGCAGACATCCAGACGTGGGCGGATTTCAAAGAATTGCTTGAGATACACTTTGGTGATCCACGAAGCGAAGAATGTTTGGCCATAGAATTAGAGACGTTAAAGATTAAAAATAATGAGAGTCACACCGATTTTTGCGCACGGATTCAATCAGTAAAATCTATTTTATTATCTAAAGTTAATCAAATCAACGATAAAAACTTACGAATAAGTAAGACCGCGATCTATAATAATACAGCCCTTCAAGTATTTTTATATAATTTACCGGAAAATATAGTACGAGTAGTGCGTCTGAAAAAGCCCCAAACCTTGGAACAGGCCTTGTCTTTAGTTTTAGAAGAAATTAATTTCTATGAGCAGTATCACATGCGCGGTAAAATGTTAAACTCAAACCATAACCCGAAACCACAGCCTAGTGGAACAATGCTGCCTCAGCAATCTTTTAAATTTGGTATACCTCAACAGCCTACAGGCTTCAGACTTCCGATGATGCAACAAAATCAACCATTTAAAAATAATAGTGGTGTTACTCCCAAATTTAATTTTGGAATCCCACCTAATAAGGCTCTACACCCAGGCCAAATTGGTGCTAACAAACAAAACTATGTGCCAATGCAACTCCAGTTTGGATATCGACCTAATTTCGGTTATAGGCCCTCTGGCTACCAACAAATGCGACCAATGCTTCCACAACAATTTGGTAATAATAATCCACAACAAAATGTACAGAATAAACCTCCACCAAATAACATAGATGTAACTATGCGAACTGCTCCTCAAAAAGCACCTCAGCAAGGTTTTCCTCTTAACGAATTAGAATTATATCCTTATGATGATTATTTTACAAATCCCGTGGGATACTATTATGATGTTGGTGCATATTTCCCATGCGAAGAAAACGCTTCTCCGGTAGATTCGGTTACTGAAAACCCTAATATAGAGTTAGAAAATAATGATAATAGCAACCAGATGGTTGAACCTATCTCACAAGTAGAAAATTTTTGTATGCGGGCCTCCACAGACCAGCACCTGAAAGAATAACATTAAATTATAACAATGTACAATTAAAATTACCACATATATACATACCGGATATAGAAGGCAAGTTCATGATTGACACAGGTAGTACTCGTTCATTTATACATCCTAGAAAAGCACATCAATATTTCTCTAACTATATTTCATACGAACCATTTGAAGTAGTTAGCACACACGCCTCGAGCAAACATAATCAGGTAATACAAATTCCCTTATTTCCTATATTTCAAAGCACAGACCACCATAAATTTTACGTATATAACGTTGACTCACTTTACGACGGGTTGATAGGAAACGATCTTTTAAGACAGTTAGAAGCCGTCATAGATTTAAAAAGACGTGTCTTGGTAACGAAGACAGCGGAAATACCTATATGTATGGATTCGGATATTAACGTTATACATGCTGTACTACTTCCTCCACGAACAGAAACTCGGGCAAAAATACCAACTAATATAATAAATGGTGAAGGAATACTACATTACATTGAATTTCGCAAAGGAGTGCGGATGCCTACTGCACTTGTGAAATGTATTAATGGTTATGCAACAACCGTTATACAAAATACATCCGATGAAACTGTAGAACTATGTGTCACAAAGCCTTTTGTAGTGTCTAAATATAATGAAAATGAATGCCTTGTTAATTCCATAGATAATTTAAAAATAGAGACTGACCAATTACTACGTGAAAATCTAAATAAATTACGACTAGACCACATGAATGATGAAGAAAAAGCGTGTATACAAAAGTTATGTGAAGAATTCAGAGATATATTCTATTGTGACAAAATACCCTTAAGCTTTACTAATCAGGTTAAACATTGCATTAGAACGAAAAATGAAGATCCAATTTATACTAAACCTTACAGACAAGCCCCTGCCCAAGCAGCAGAAATTAATAGACAAGTTGAAAAACTTTTAAAAGATAACGTAATTCAGGAATCCTTTTCTCCCTGGAGTTCACCAGTTCATCTTGTGCCTAAAAAGCCTGATGCTTCTGGCGAAGTAAAATACAGAATGGTTATTGATTACAGAAGACTTAACGATATTACGACAGACGACAGATATCCTCTTCCTAACATAACTGACCTTTTTGATAAACTCGGTAAGAGCACTTACTTTACAACCTTAGACTTAGCTAGTGGCTACCATCAAATTGAACTTAATAAAGACGATATACCGAAAACTGCTTTCAGCACCCAAAACGGACATTATGAGTTCTTAAGAATGCCGTTCGGACTTAAAACAGCTCCGGCGACGTTTCAACGCGCAATGGACAACATTATGCGAGGGCTTCAAGGAATACATTGCCTTATATATCTAGATGACGTAATTGTCTTTTCTTCCAGCCTACAGGAGCACCTACAGAAACTTAGAGCCGTTTTTGACAGACTACGACAGACTAACCTAAAAGTACAATTGGACAAATCCGAATTCCTACGTAAAGAAGTTCTGTACCTAGGACATACGATCACAAAAAATGGTCTAAAACCAAATAACGATAAAATCGAAGCTATTCTTAAATATCCTCTCCCTAAAACAACAAAAGAAATCAAAAGTTTCCTTGGGCTCGTCGGATATTATAGAAAATTTATTAAAGATTTTGCGAGAATTACTCAACCCTTAACAAACTGTCTAAAGAAAAGAAATAAAATTATCATAGACCAAAACTACATAGAAGCCTTTAATAAATGCAAAGAAGTACTTACTTCTGCCCCCTTATTACAATACCCCGACTCTACTAAACCCTACATTTTAACAACCGATGCCTCTAATGTAGCACTCGGTGCCGTCTTATCCCAAGGGCCTATTGGAGCGGACAAACCAGTCGCATATGCAAGTCGCACACTTAGCGACACAGAAACACGGTATAGTACAATAGAGCGAGAGCTTTTGGCTATTATTTGGGCTGTTAAACACTTCAGACCATATTTATACGGGAAAAAGTTCCAAATTTACACAGACCACAGGCCTCTTGCTTGGCTATATTCTCTAAAAGAACCAAACAGTAAATTAACTCGTTGGCGCCTCCGCCTTCAGGAGTATGACTTTACAATTATTTATAAAAATGGAAAACAAAATAGTAATGCCGATGCACTGTCACGTATAAAAGTCAATGCCATAGATTCGGAAGACGATGTATCAATGGATGTTAATGTAGACGAGTCAGACATACAAAAAGTAATAAAACAATTAAAAGAACTCGAAAAATTTACCACCAAAACTGAAAAAGAAAATGAAGCAGAAATAATATCGATTCCAGACTCTGACTCTAATGTGACTACGCCAGAAGACCTATTTCAAGAAAATTTCCCTATTCGCTCAATAACTAGTAGCAGTAGAACAAGTACAGTAGCGTCCAATATAGAACCAGACTCATCCGGGATCCCAATCTTAAGAGAGGCAATTGACACTAAACCTAACCAAATATTAGTGTTTTCCTGGTTTCAAAATAAATTACAAGTTCAAAATTTGTCTAGAAAAAGCCAAAAAGTTTTAGAAGTATTTCTCCCATTAGATAATGAAGAATTAGTCAAACAATTTCTAAAAGAATATATTGTACCCAAGTGCAAATATTTTATATACTTCGAAAGCGAAATACATAGAAGATTATTTACTAAAGTAATAATAGAAATTTTTAAGAAAGATTCTGTAAAATTCTTTGAGTGTACAGATAGAGTAATATACATAGAGGATGAGAACGAACAAAAAGCCGTTATATTAAAGCATCACGAAGGAAAAACATGCCATAGGGGAATTAAAGAAACCATAGTTAGAATTCGTAGAAACTACTACTGGGAAAACATGCAGGATACTGTAGCAGCAGTTATAAATATGTGCGAGCCCTGTAAAAAAATGAAGTACGATAGAAAACCCATAAAACCGATGTTGCAATTAACTCAAACGCAAGATGCTCCTTTTCAGGAAATATTTATTGACTTATTTACTATAGAAAAGAAATACTATTTAACACTTGTAGATGCTTTCAGTAAATTAGGACAGGCCATCGAAATCCCAAGTAGGCAAACGACGGAAGTAGCGCGAGCCTTATTAAAGTACTTTTCAATATACGGTGTGCCTAGGAAGATATCCTGTGACCCTGGCACTGAATTTAACAACGAACTGATGCGTGAGCTCTAAGCTATGTACAAAATAGAGATCCACATAACAACGCCAAACAATCCCAACTCTACCGGAATCGTAGAGCGGTTCCACTCTACAATTATAGAGATATATAGGCTTGCTAAATATGAACGTAAATGTACAGACGCGGCTTCTGTTATGACCTATTCCATAATGGCATACAACCATACTATACACTCGACTACAGGATTAACACCTTTCGAAGTAACATTTGGCCATACAGACTCTGGTAAAATATTTGATGTAGACATAGAAAAGGCGTATACACAACAACTAGTGAAAGATCATGCAAAACGCACAAAATACCTGTACAGGTACATAGCTGAAAAGATACTTGAATCCAAACAAAAATCTAGAGAAAATAAAGGTGGCGAAACTGAGTTAAATATACAAAAAGAAGACAGTATTTTTGTAAAAGATATTAATATAAGAAAAAGTAAAGACAAACCCAGATACCATAAAGCAAAGGTAACAGGACAAATAGATAGGAACGTAGTACCAGTTCAAATAGGAAAAAGACAAACAAAAGTGCCTCTTAAAAACGTTAAACGCCCTTCACAGGTCGTGGCGGATCATCGTGATCTTGAACATCGTGATCAAGATCCAGGGCCTTCAACTTCAAGAGATTAAAAATAACCCAGGCATACTTCCTGTTAAACAAGGACAGGCAGTAGTAGAGAGAGATAAGTGGACCATAGTTAAGATATTAGATTTTAAGGAAATAAATGATGATTTAGTATATAATATTAATAGATATAAGGAGTTTAGCAATATAGTTGACATCCATAAGCCATACGTAAATGAGTTCCAAAATATGAAATTACAAGTCGACTACTTACGTAACTCGACAGTCACGAAATTCAGGCAGCTTATTCCATCAAAACGTTTTAAACGCGGCCTCATTGACCCTCTTGGTTCAATTATTAAAACACTGACTGGTAATCTAGCCCATGAGGATGCTATTAAATATGACACTCAAATATCTCAACTCAAAATTGGCCAAACTCACACAGATAAGAAAATAACTATCATTTCAAAAATGCTTGATTCCATTTCTAATAAAAGTACATCTCTACAGGAAAACATACTTATTCTGGACGAACGCATGAAACGCATTGAGAAAATTGTTAAGAATATAGGTACTAAGGAAAATAACTCTATATACTCTACGTATGTCTTAAGTATGTTTGATATGTTTATAAATAATTTTAGGACAATATATATAGTTTTAAATGAAATTGAAACTGCGCTATCATTTACAAAAGTTTCCGTTGTACATCAATCCATTATTGACCCATCTGAATTATTATCACTGTTAAATAATATTTCTAAAACTGAAAGCTTAATTTACCCTGTTACTGAAAAAACCTTACTTATGTTTGAGAGAATTATGTCTGTTAAAGCATATGTAAAAGAAAACCAAATAACATTCATTATGGAAATCCCATTAATAGATAAAAATACTTACAACTATTTTAAAATTTATGCATTACCAATTCTTCATGAAAATCGTATAACTACTGCTATAATTCCCAAATATCCCTACCTTATGGTGAAAGGTCCTGTATACTTACCGCTAGCCAGCCCGTGCGAAGAGATTGCAGCCAACCAGTTCCTGTGCAAGGAAAACGACGCCGTATTGTATCCTGAAAGTACGTGCATAGAGCAATTGATGAATTTTGCTCCAAACCTCAGTCTATGTAAACCGTTGGTAGTTAACCTGGAAAGCCTTAAAGTTCAGCCAATTGATTTCCTGCAATGGATAATTTATACAAGAGATGAAATAGTACTTACCGAAACATGTGCTGGTGATATCATCCGAAAACCAATCAAGGGCACATATATATTGGAAATTGATGGAAAATGCAGTGTTTATCTGAAAAACATCAAATTACATAAAAGGCAATATAGTACAGGAAAAATACAATACCAAGTAATTCCGGTTGCTGCTCTACCTAAATTAAAGGAAACATCTGTTAATTGGAACAAGACAGTGAACTTAAACCACCTTAATTTCGACGATTTGAAGCATCTGTCCTACTCGTTACGCAGTGAAATAGTGGAAAGTGATAGTGCAGTGAAAACAAATAGTGTTAGCTTAGCTACCATACTACTTTATGTAATTTTAGCTATAACATGTCTTAGTGTAATATTTTGGAAAAAAATGTTTTGTTCAATTCAAGGTCTGCGAAATCATCGGAATCCAAATATTACCGATAATTTCGCACTTGGTGAGGGAGGAGTTATGGAAGCACAACCAGTGCAAATAGTGCGTATGTCAGCATGAGAGCAGGCAGAACTGCTGTGCTTGCATAATTCCCGGTAAGATAAGCATGTATTGCTAGAACCTAAGTTTAGACCATAGGACACTCCGTGTACGCATCTCAATCTGTAAACACGCGTAGTATTAAATATTAATTAATATAACTCTTAATTTTTATTTTTAAAAAACCGTCTACGACGCTCCCAATCCTGACTAGGTATCGATAATAATAATAAAAGTTACGAGACTATTATTTGTTCTCATTTGAATAGATTGAATAAAATGCCAAAAAATTAGGAAAACAATAAAACGATTAGTGGTTTTAATGTGTACAAGTTATTTTTATTTTTTTTACATAAAAATTACTAAATGATCATGAAATAATTAGAAATGGATAAATAAATTATCATCAAAGATATGTAATTTTTTTGTGAAATACAATTTATATATAAATTTTACTTTATGACTACACTAGCGTCCCTCCCCGGCTTCGCACGGCTGCAATGCCCACTATTTAAAAAGGGTGTTATTATACATATAAACCTTCCTCTTCAATCACTTTATTAAAAAAAACCCCATCAAAATCCGCGTACAAAGGGAAATAGGCGACTTTGTTTTATACTATGTAGTGAAGACTAACGGTACTTCGTAACTTGAATTGGGAACCTCTTCATCCGAACTAGGTGGTTACAAATACTTACGAAAATAAACCGAAGTTAGATCCAGTCGTTCTACCATAACGAGATTTACATATTTTATTAGAAAATATTTTTCTTTTGTTTGACAGTCTGTCAAGAAAACGACATATCATGCCGGCGCCGGCGTACCACACTAGACCACTAGACTGAGCGACTTTTGTCCACTAGGACAAATGTATCGGATTACGATTTTTTTCGCTATGTCCCGTCTATTGTGTAGTTTAATTTAATGTATTTGATTATTATTAATTATTAAATAGATACGCTACACTACTGAAGATTGTACTGGAAGTTTCTAGAACGTTCTACCCTGATGTAGATGGATAAAATCCAACAATCAATTAAGTATCATAATTAATTTAGAATAAGATTAATATAAATATTAACAAAAAATCAAATAAAATAAAGTGAAAAAGCGTGGCCTTTACTTACTACTATTTTACCCTTTTTTTGTGGTTCTTTTTGAAGGTGTTACATTTTTTTTTTTTTTTTTTGTATTTGTTTTTGAAGTCGGTTCCGTTTCTTTAAATAGTTTTTATTTTAGCCTTTTTAGTTCAGATATTCAACAAAAATCTTCGTATAATCGGCGTCTTTGTAAATCTATAATCCAAGTAAGCAACAAAAACGGATCTATGCGGCCAATATCACCAGATGTTTGGCTCACTGGGTCTTTATCCATTTGCTTGGTGAAATAAAACTTGGACGACGTCTTTTCATATAACACTTTTATTTTGAACTAACTTAATCTTAATGCTAATAGAACGAATGGACTGTATGAACGTATATTGAATGAAATGAGTGAGTGAGTATGTCTGTGAGCATGAAAGGCTTACTAGTCACAGGATTTGAATCCCTTTTATTTATTATCTGTATAATTAGACATACCGCCCACCAAAGTACGCAGTGCGAGAACGTACTTTCCAAATAATGTAACCAATGAAACATCAACCATTATCAACAACATAACTTTAAACTTTATACAAATGGCAAAATAAAAACAATCTTAACCCTTCATTATGTGTCACTGTTCATGTATCCTTTTTTGATAATTAAAGTACATGCTATAATACTTAGAACCACATATTAAGTTTCTGCATTCTTAGAGACTATCTAAAATTAAAATTTCTAAACATTTTAATTTTTACCGCCCACCATGATCTATCCATAACAAGCTTTGGATTCAATAGGGTAAAGAAGTTGGTAAACAAACAAAAAAAAAACACATCCACATAGTGCTAGAAGGTGCTAATAGACACACCTGCGTTGTAACACAAATAGGGCAAGTATGGTAAAAACTGTAACTTTAATTTGACAAACATTTTACTTTTATAATTAGGTATTTAATTAAACACACAACTTGGTAATTGTAACCTTGTGTTACAACTACAACAACACATCAGTAAAGTTAATATGTCTTAAAACTAAGAATCATTTACTCAAATTTAATTACCACTGTTACACAAAATATTTTCTCCCTCTCGGTTGGGGAAACAACTATAAGGAAACAACAAATTATATAAAAACTGGTTTATTATTATACATAATAAATTTGATGTGACATTTATTGTTTAGTAGTTATGACAAGTAGGTCGAGAAAATTAAATTAAGATCTTAGTTTTAACTAAAGGTGGCTAGCCAGTTTATACTTTAACGGAAAGAGCTATGGGCGTGGGGAGTTGGAGATAAACCTGCCGAGTACTGTTCCGAGAAAAAGTTAAAAGTTAAATTATATCCAAACTAGAACGTTCCATTTAAATTCAAATTAAAATTAACAAATGGGCGCCAGGGACTGGGAGAGTCCCGGATCCTGAAGCTGAAGATGTTCACCCTACATCCGGGTGAATGAAGAACTAGCCCAAGATCCTCAATTTGAAAATCGGTGGAACACCGACATCCAGACCCGGTATAATATAGACCGGTTTACAGGCTCCGGTTTACAACGGGAGCCGGATTAAAATATAAAAAAAATAAGGAGTAAAAAAAAAGGAGTTAAAAAAAAAACCGTCTCGCACGGCGCGACCGCCTGCGGGCTTCGCAACCGTGCCGCTCGCTGTGCCGCTGGCTCCGCAGGTGGCTTCAGGCGAGCCCGAGCAACGGGTCCCGCGTCCAGGCCCCAACGGCCTGCTGGATCCTGGCGGCGGGACGAGCTTCTCAAGCTGCCTTCCTGTAATTTGCCATACGGAGACCCAATAATATACGGGGAACCAAATTGCTTTCCTTAACGGGGCCGAGCGGGGAAATCAAGTAGCCTGAGTATGTAATGGACATCAGGTTCTCCATTCAAATACCGCTCCGGCGTGGCATCCGCCACGTCACCACGGGGTCCACGAATAACCTATAAATTAACACTGTGGTAGACACCGAGAAAACACCTACGGCCTATCTTCAGTAAATAGCGATGTTTAATACTCACAGTTCACTCTGAAGGAAGACACATCAACGGCGGCCGAAGCGGAACGCTCCGATCCTGGTCGCTGGTCAGAACAGGAATCCCGAACAACAAATCCGTTAATTGCGCATTGCTGGCGCAATTAAGAATCCTGCAATAAGTTTTCACGAGTTACGACTATATTCTCTCAACAACCGGGGAAGTGCTCACCGAACAACCTCAGACACCGTTACAATAAAAGAACTCACCTTCGCCAAAAAGTAAATAAGTTTGATGGTGACTGGAAGCCGGCTCGGGCAGAATGTGACGACTAACCATCACTGGCGCGTCGGCCGGAAATCAAGGCAGAATTCGGGTGCCCAAGAAATTCACTTTACCCAAGTCCAGGGAGAATCTCTCTTGGTTACCAATTACAAACACTCCAAGGAAAACACTCAATTCCTCAAAAATACACCAAACTCACAAAAAACTGTCCAACGTCACGTGTTTAAGCCTAAAGCCATTTCACTAAATTAAATCCATACGATTTCGTGGTCCAATTTATAATTCCTCGTAATTAACAATAACAATTACCCCTGAATATTAATTAGGCAAAATTGACATTTTTCTGTGACAACATTCTGTCACAGACAATTCACGCAAAAACTTCACAGATAATAAATGTTTCGCTGCTTTAGAATGTTCGAGAAAAAAGTCCATATTGAAAAAACTAAATCACTTCCGTTCACGGGTATTTCATTTTATTAATATTTTTTTATTTCCGTGATCTTATAATTATTTAGGTTTGCTAAATCAGGTATTTTATATTTTCTATGATTTGCAAACTATTAGTTAAAAATATCGATTATTTTATAATCGTTAATCGGCGAATCGCCAGATGGCGCCTTGAACTGTCATAATTGACGTCTGATGTAATGTCAAGTGAAAAGTAAACAAGTAAACTTTTGTTTTGATTTAATTAATATTGTAAAACTGTTTAAAAAGTTTATTAGAAAAGTGAATCGTTGTGAAAAAGTGATAACCCAAGAAACTCCGTAATGGACTCCCTATATATTGTCAGGAAAACAGCCAGGTACAAAAAAACAACGTAACAGTACCTCCCCAACCACCAGAGATTTGACCCACTAGGGCAAATCTCGACGCTGGCCCTCCAGCGTTGAAGCAGACTCCAAAGGACCTAACACGCCTACAAAAATCCACAACGTCCAAGCCTGAAACGAGGAATGGAGAACGAACCGAAGAGAAAAAGATGTTATTGAAGCTGGTGTACGATTGATTACCAAAATTTCTCCTGGAGCGAGTCTAATCCATTTACGAACATGTAAAAGACAAACTCCAAAGGGATTAAACAAAATTTTGAAAATAACTCCCGACGAACTATCCCAGTCTGACTTACTACATCTATGTAAGACAGACCTACCTACTCTATCGTACACCACCATTCACATCTTAAACCAATAGACTACCAACAGTAATGCTGGCTGGTACCCAAATAAAACTGGAAAAAATTAAATTCTACAAACGAATGAAAATTGGCTAACCGTCTTCCCAAAATGGAAAGTAACGGTTTTCGCCCCTAATTAAAAAAAATACCATCTTAAACGTATTCCATCAATGCAGCCTACACGCCCGCCATTATGGCCTCCAATCTCAGGACTATCATTTTGCTGCCTTACCAGCAATCCGGAGTTTTAGACTCCCAACAGGGTTGTTAAACATGCAACAACCACTCCCAAATATGGTTAACAAACGTGGACACAGTAGAAACCTGTGTACCACTACAAACCGTAAAAACAGTGGAAAATACTTAAATCCAACTGTAATATAGCGCCGTGGAAATAAAATCCCACAAAGCTAAAATAAAAACCAGCAACCTCAAGGCATATACAGCCCTCAATGGTTACTGCGACCAACTACGACATGCAAAAAGTAAAATATTTATTTTAAATAGGAATTAAATTAAAAAAAAAGAATTAATCATGGCCACATGGTGGTTTCATATCCTTAATATGCCATGTGCCCAGATTTTTGCCGGAACTACAGCCTTCCAATTCATACACTAAGGGTGAAAGTTTTTTCCTAATAATACATTTTTCGTACTTAGGTGCTAATTTGGCCATAAAGAATTTGGAGGCGTCACTCTGGGGATAAGTTTTCTTCCACACAGTGTCGCCTACCTCAAACTCCGCCTGCCTCCTACTTTTATTATAATAACGAGCACTACGAGTATGTGATTTTATGAGCGCTTCCTTTACTTTATCGCAGATACCACGTAACGTTCCTAGCTGGTCTGCATATGAACTGCGCGGAGAGCAAGCTAGAGTGAGCTGTCCAACGGTATCATTGCCGAAGACATCACCACTACTAACTGCTTCTCTGCCATGTACTAGAAAGAACGGGGTGAAACGAGTAACTTCATTCGTGGAGGTGTTCATAGCAAATTGGATCTTGGAAATGTTTACGTCCCAAGATCGATGATCATCCTCCACGAGTATTGATACCGCGGTCATTATGGTACGGTTATAGCGTTCAACGGTGTTCACGCTTGGGCAATAACGAGGTGTGAAGTGAACTTGAGGTATTTTGTACCTCTGTAGTAGTGATCGAATCTCGTTGCCCGTGAATTGCGTCCCGTTGTCTGCTATCACCGTACGGGGTATACCGTGTACCAGGAAAACGCCGTCTTCTAGTTTCTGTGCTATAGCCTTACCAACAGCTCTACGTAAAGGAAACAGCAGACAATACTTCGTGAAACAGCACACGACAACAAACAGATACGTGAATCCCGCTCTTGACCGTGGTAACGGACCTACTAAGTCGATGCTTATAGTTTCGAAAGGTTTGGAACAGTCTTTCGCATCGCCTAAGAGACCGGAAGGAGGCTGTTGTGAGTGTTTGTATGCTGCGCATTTATCACATTTACCGACGTAGCTAACCACATCTTTGTACATGTTTGGCCAGTAGTATCGGAGAGCGAGTCTTTTATAAGTTTTAAACACTCCAAAGTGTGGTGCTAATTCGCCACTGTGGTGACTCCTAAGCAGTTCTTCACGATTGCTCTCCGGTACTACCTGCTTCCAATCATTGTCGCTAGCTACACCGAATTTATTTTTAGAATAGCGGTAAAGTTTATCCCCTTTAATAATATAGTTAGGGCACGACCTAGGTGTACTGACGCATTTATCCCACACCCCCTTAAACCAAGTGTCAGTGTCGGACGCTTTAATTTCCAGCACCGGAACGCCACGCGATAAGGCATCTGGAACCACATTGTCCTTACCTTTGCGGTGCTCAATGGTAAAATTGTAAGGTGATAACCGACAACCCCAACGGGCCAACCGCCCAGATGGATTGGTTAAATTAAAGAACCATTTTAAACTTGAGTGGTCGGTTACCACTTTAAATTCAGGACCGCCTTCAACGTAAGGACGAAAGTGTTCTACGGCGAAGACCACCGCTAGTGCCTCACGCTCCGTCGCTGAATAATTGCGTTCCGCCGGATTAAGCGAACGACTGCAGTAGGCGATTGGGTGCTCCTCCCCATTAACAACCTGAGTCAGAGTGCCCGCTATCCCAAAACTGGATGCGTCACAATGAATCTCAAAAGGTTGAGAGAAATCTGGGCAAGCTAATACTGGAGCTGACACCAATGCCTCTTTCAAGGTTGAGAACGCGGATTCGGTCTCAGCCGTCCACTTGAAAGGAGGCGCCTTTTTGCTAGTACTTGTTAGCGCATTCAAAGGGGCCGCTATGGAGCTAAAGTTTTTAATAAAACGTCTATAATATGAGGCCGTTCCAAGAAACATTTTCACTTGCTTACGTGTTGTAGGAGTTGGAAAATCGACAATTGACTGAATTTTCGACGGATCAGTGTGTAAGCCTCGCTCGTCTACTATGTAGCCTAGATATTTAAGTTCGCGTCGAAAGAAACAGCACTTAGGTAAATTAATTGTCAAATTAGCCTGCGTTAACTTGTCTAAAACCCGTTTTAGAAGCGAAGTGTGCTCCTCGAAGGTTGATGAGCAAATAATTAAGTCATCTAAATATACAAAGACCTTGTTATGGAACTCAGGACCGAAAAGTCTGTCCATTAATCGCTGTTGGGTGGCTGGGGCTCCAGTCAACCCAAAGCACATAACTTTAAACTGGAACAAACCTCGACCGGGGACTGTGAACGCGGTTTTTTCTTTGGACGAAACAGAGTCCAGTTCTATTTGCCAAAAGGCCGATTTTAGGTCAATGGACGAAAGATAACGCGCGTCACGCAACTGGTCTAAGATGCGAGAGATGTAGGGTAGTGGATACGCGTCATGCTTACTGACCGCATTCAGTTTTCGGCTGTCCAAGCAAAATCTCCATTCTCCGTTTTGTTTTGGAGCCAACAGAACCGGATTATTCCACGCGCTGTTGCTAGGTTCCACCACTCCCATCTCCAACATCTCATCCAGCTGACGGTTGAGTTCCTTGAGGCGTTCAGGCGACAAAGGGTAATAACGCTGTTTAATAGGAGGAACATCTCCCGTGTCTATTTTATGGCGCAGCAGATGGGTACGACCTAATCCTTTTACCTCAAAGGAGACCTTTTCAAAATCTTTAATTATTAACTCCGCTTCAATCTTTTGATCCGGTGTTAACTCATCAAACGGCTGTAGATGCCTAACCTCCGAGACGCAAGTATGACCTCTTTTACGTTTAAAATATTGAAATGGTAAAGTATTAAAAATTTTTGGTGCCAAATTAAAGGCCTTCCAAAAATCAACACCTAAAATTAACGGTGTGGTAATATCTGGAATAATATAAAATTTAATCACCTTAGTTACTCCCATGAGAGATACTGGTAAAAATAAATAACCCTCCACGGATGCTCGCGAATCATTGGCAGTTACTATGCTGCCCAACTGTTTATCGGCGTGCACAGTTGCACCAGCCCTTATAAAGTGCTGACCAACATCGGAACCCAATACCGAAATGCAAGAACCCGAGTCGAGTAATCCGTAATACTGCTCATCGTATATAGATATAGTTAAATGTGGACGACTATCGTCCGAAGTCTTATAATGTACTGTATTCACCCTTAATGTACTAAAAAATAATTTTAAAAATTTTAAATGGTTGTCCCAATCGGACTTATCAAAATTTTGACTGTAGTTCCGGACATTTAGTTTTTTGAAATGCAGGTTGGACAGGACTGAACCTCCTTCTGCTTTTTATTGCACGTAGGGCACGATGGTGCACGTACGCCCTTCTTGCCGCAACGGTAACAAACGATTTCCTTTGAAGTACAATTCGATAACGAGTGCCCCTTAACCCTACAACGAACACAAAACAACGAACCCGAATCTGTTTGCACGGCTTCAATCCTTGAACCCTTCGGGGATTGGTAGGCTAAGTCTGCTGCGACGAAGGAAGACGTTGGTTTGGGCGGCTCATGGAACTGAGCCTTGCTGTGGAAGCCCGACTCTAGTTGCCTGCACTTCTCCTTCAGCTCGCCGAGCGTGTTAATGGTGAACAAACACAACCCCGAAGTGTATTCTGGTCTCAAGTTGTACTTAATCCGTGCCAACCGATCGTGCTCTGGAACCCTATAAGAAAGCCTGTTGAACATGTTCTCCATGACTGCTATAAAGATACAAGACTGCTCCGTCGACCCCTGTGTTCTGTTTGAGATTTCCGACATGAGACGCATGTCGTAATCAGGTGGAGCGAAATCTGCAAGTAACTGCTTTTTCAGTTCCGGCCAATCACCAACCAACGCTTTAATTCCACGGTACCACAACAAGGCTCCATCTGAGAAAATGTCCAGAGCTGATTGATGTAGGGAAGACTCGTCGATACCTCTGGCCTCGCAGAGCTCCTCTAGACGCTCAATGAACGCTTTCACGGAACCTGTCCCGTTAAATTTAACACCTAGGCTTTTTACAGTGTCCTTTTTGCAGGAAATGATGACGTCCTTCGTCTGCAAATTAGACACTACCTCCGGTGCCTCCTCAGCGGAAGTAAAAGATTGGTGGAAGCTCGCGTTGACCGAATCAATTCTTGCTAAGAAACTGCTAAGTCGCTTATCAACGGCTGCGTAATCGGCTTCAAGCTCAGTTGGAGAAGATATCCTACCCAAACGATGAAATAGATGGAAAGCCAAAGCCCTGGCGCGGTTAAATTTTTTAAAACTGCTGGGATACTTATCCAGAACTTCATTAATTTCTGGCAATTTGGACTTAATTATCTTTAATTCTGACTCTGGATCTCTATCTGTTTCCACGATTTCATCGGAACTAACCAATTTACTAAGTTCTCTAATTTGCACACGTAGTTCCTCTACGGTTGTGGCAGGTTTAGCGTCCCGGATCAGTACTTCATACATGAGCTCATCTTTCCGAAGCAAATTAAATTTAATAGGGCGTTCCATATTTGAAATTTTAAAAAAACTGAATCTAAGATAAACTGGCCGTCACAATTTACAAATTCCAACAAAGTGTAAACATTAACTATAATAAAATAAACAGTTACATTAATAGCAATCTTATAGATAACACGATATTAGGGTTCTTATTTATTTTTTTTTTTTAAAAGACAAAAGTCTTGGTACAATATATTGGGGCACGTGTAAAAAAATAGAATTGTATAACGCAGCAAGAAGTAAAAAAAATAAAAAGTAAATAATTGTAAAATGTAAAAGGTAAAATTGTATAAGACAGCACAAACATAAACAGGCAAAGGATTCTGCAAGACGGTTTTTCCTTAAAATTAAAATAAATGGAAGGTTCCAGAAACAGTACTCCGGTTTATAAGGTACAGCCAGAGACGTAACCTCTATCTCCAACTAATACACACGTTGGTCGCCACTGTTACACAAAATATTTTCTCCCTCTCGGTTGGGGAAACAACTATAAGGAAACAACAAATTATATAAAAACTGGTTTATTATTATACATAATAAATTTGATGTGACATTTATTGTTTAGTAGTTATGACAAGTAGGTCGAGAAAATTAAATTAAGATCTTAGTTTTAACTAAAGGTGGCTAGCCAGTTTATACTTTAACGGAAAGAGCTATGGGCGTGGGGAGTTGGAGATAAACCTGCCGAGTACTGTTCCGAGAAAAAGTTAAAAGTTAAATTATATCCAAACTAGAACGTTCCATTTAAATTCAAATTAAAATTAACAAATGGGCGCCAGGGACTGGGAGAGTCCCGGATCCTGAAGCTGAAGATGTTCACCCTACATCCGGGTGAATGAAGAACTAGCCCAAGATCCTCAATTTGAAAATCGGTGGAACACCGACATCCAGACCCGGTATAATATAGACCGGTTTACAGGCTCCGGTTTACAACGGGAGCCGGATTAAAATATAAAAAAAATAAGGAGTAAAAAAAAAGGAGTTAAAAAAAAAACCGTCTCGCACGGCGCGACCGCCTGCGGGCTTCGCAACCGTGCCGCTCGCTGTGCCGCTGGCTCCGCAGGTGGCTTCAGGCGAGCCCGAGCAACGGGTCCCGCGTCCAGGCCCCAACGGCCTGCTGGATCCTGGCGGCGGGACGAGCTTCTCAAGCTGCCTTCCTGTAATTTGCCATACGGAGACCCAATAATATACGGGGAACCAAATTGCTTTCCTTAACGGGGCCGAGCGGGGAAATCAAGTAGCCTGAGTATGTAATGGACATCAGGTTCTCCATTCAAATACCGCTCCGGCGTGGCATCCGCCACGTCACCACGGGGTCCACGAATAACCTATAAATTAACACTGTGGTAGACACCGAGAAAACACCTACGGCCTATCTTCAGTAAATAGCGATGTTTAATACTCACAGTTCACTCTGAAGGAAGACACATCAACGGCGGCCGAAGCGGAACGCTCCGATCCTGGTCGCTGGTCAGAACAGGAATCCCGAACAACAAATCCGTTAATTGCGCATTGCTGGCGCAATTAAGAATCCTGCAATAAGTTTTCACGAGTTACGACTATATTCTCTCAACAACCGGGGAAGTGCTCACCGAACAACCTCAGACACCGTTACAATAAAAGAACTCACCTTCGCCAAAAAGTAAATAAGTTTGATGGTGACTGGAAGCCGGCTCGGGCAGAATGTGACGACTAACCATCACTGGCGCGTCGGCCGGAAATCAAGGCAGAATTCGGGTGCCCAAGAAATTCACTTTACCCAAGTCCAGGGAGAATCTCTCTTGGTTACCAATTACAAACACTCCAAGGAAAACACTCAATTCCTCAAAAATACACCAAACTCACAAAAAACTGTCCAACGTCACGTGTTTAAGCCTAAAGCCATTTCACTAAATTAAATCCATACGATTTCGTGGTCCAATTTATAATTCCTCGTAATTAACAATAACAATTACCCCTGAATATTAATTAGGCAAAATTGACATTTTTCTGTGACAACATTCTGTCACAGACAATTCACGCAAAAACTTCACAGATAATAAATGTTTCGCTGCTTTAGAATGTTCGAGAAAAAAGTCCATATTGAAAAAACTAAATCACTTCCGTTCACGGGTATTTCATTTTATTAATATTTTTTTATTTCCGTGATCTTATAATTATTTAGGTTTGCTAAATCAGGTATTTTATATTTTCTATGATTTGCAAACTATTAGTTAAAAATATCGATTATTTTATAATCGTTAATCGGCGAATCGCCAGATGGCGCCTTGAACTGTCATAATTGACGTCTGATGTAATGTCAAGTGAAAAGTAAACAAGTAAACTTTTGTTTTGATTTAATTAATATTGTAAAACTGTTTAAAAAGTTTATTAGAAAAGTGAATCGTTGTGAAAAAGTGATAACCCAAGAAACTCCGTAATGGACTCCCTATATATTGTCAGGAAAACAGCCAGGTACAAAAAAACAACGTAACACCACCACAAACATATTCGACCAATAACCTTGTCTTACAATTTCAAAACTTAATTAGTAACTGCATGATTATAAGTTACACAAGAGAGTACACACAGTAACACTGAATTTATTTTGGTAAAACACATATTTTACTAATGGGGCGTTTAAATTCTCCATTCTTACTTTTAATAGATACAACACGTGCGATATTATCAGGACCTAAATATTTATTAGTTATTTTTCCTAAAATCCATTTAGCCGGGGGAATATTATCATCTTTCAAAATAACGACATCACCTATTTCTGGCTCCGAGTTTTTAGTATTCCATTTATACCGTTGATTAAGGTTTACTAAGTACTCTTTGTACCACCTTTTCCAAAAGCTCTGTACCATTTTTTGGGTCAATCTCCACCTGTCTAAACCTACAACATTACTTCCTGTATAATCTCTATCAGGAATACTTATTAACGGTTCACCTATAAGAAAATGTCCGGGTGTCAAAGCTCGCGGCCCGTTAGGGTCATCGCTCATTACAGTAATTGGACGAGAATTAAGGCAGGCCTCGATCTGTACTAAGACAGTAGACAACTCTTCATAGGTAAGAGTGCTGTCTCCAATTACCTTCTTTAGGTGAGTTTTAACGCTGCGAACTCCGGCCTCCCACAGACCTCCGAAGTTAGGTGCATGTGGAGGTATGAAATGCCAGGTTGTGTGTTCTAAATTCAGTGATTCCTGAATTTCACGTGGCACTGTTGACTTAGCTTGATCAAACATCTGACGGAGTTCTTTATTGGCTCCAACAAAGTTAGTGCCATTGTCACTAAATAGGTCCTGACAGTGACCTCTTCGTGCTGTGAATCGTTTAAAGGCTGCAATAAAGGCCTTTGAAGTCAATTCAGTCACAACCTCCAAATGAATGGCTCGGGTAACCATACAAATAAATAGACAAATATATCCCTTGTAGGATTTCGCTCCCCGACCAGGTGAGAATCTCACATTAATAGGTCCCATGTAATCACAGCCAGATGATTTAAAAGGTCTGGTTGGCTTTAATCTGACTTCAGGAATTTGACCCATTAATTGGTTACTCTTTGTCTTAGAATATCTCAAACACTTAACGCATGATCTGTAATGACTTTTTATCCTCTCTTTTGCTCGCAATATCCAATATTTGGTTTTTATATAGCACAACATAGCTTGAGGTCCGCCATGAAAGGTTCTAAGATGTGCATCCTTAATTATAAGCTCGGTAAGATGGCTCTTAGAGGGCATAACTATAGGATGTTTTGTGTCGTATATTACTTCTGACTCATCTATACGACCACCAACCCTTAGCAACCCATTTCTATCTAAAATGGGACAAAGAGTGCGGAGTTTACTTTTCTTGGGGACAAATTCCTTCTTCTTTAACCAATTTAGTTCTTCACTAAAATTCTCTTCTTGAACCTGTTTGATGCATATTACTAAACTCTCTTCCATTTCTAATGGTGTAATTAAATTTGAATATTGAATACGTTTCTCCTTTGGTAATTTTAAATTGTGTATAAATCTTCTCCAGTAAGACATTGCTTTTAAGGTTTTAGTTAATGACGAAAACATAGTCCAAATAAATTCCTTTTTTACTACGGGTACAGCAGTTAAAGACGTAGATCTTTCTTCTTCATGAGTATCCTGAATGATTTCAGGGTTGTCAATCTGTACAATTGATTGTGAAAGCCAAGACGGTCCCGACCACCATAAAGAATGCTCTGGTAACTCTTGCGCAGGTATCCCTCTAGAAACACAATCAGCAGGATTCATGTCTGTGCTAACATGTCTCCATTGTTCGTAGTCTAAAATGTTAAGAATTTCAGAGACACGATTGCTCACAAAAGTGGTCCAGCGGCTGGACCCTCCTCTTAGCCAAGCTAACACTATTGTAGAATCTGACCAAGCGTACAGATTCTCCTTCGGTATGCGCATTATTTGTGATATTTCAGAAATCAATTTTGCTGCCAAAACTGCACCGCAGAGTTCCAGTCGCGGTATTGATACCTCCTTCTCTATAGGAGCTACCTTGCTCTTTGCTGATACTAGACTCACATGGATATTGCCTTCCTCATTGACAACACGAATAAATACAGCAGCACCGTATGCTGACTTAGAAGCATCAGCAAACGCGTGTAATTCAACCTTTGATGTTGAACTGAAATAATACCATCGTGGTATGTTTATCCCCTTTAAATGTATCAAACCTGTTCTAAACTGTAACCAATCGTCTCTCAATTCAGTAGTCAGTGCATCATCCCAATCAAGCTTAGACTTCCAAAGTTTCTGAATAAATATTTTTGCAACGATTACTACGGGCGCAATCCAACCTAACGGGTCATATAGCCGGGCTACATCCGATAAAACTTGCCGCTTAGTAACAGGCTCCTTTAATTCTGGCAAGTTAATTGTATACTGAAAAGCGTCCATCTCTCTATGCCATACCAATCCAAGAACCTTCAATAAGGAAGATGTTTTTATTCTCAATGAATCACTGTCACTATGTTTGTCCTCTTGTATGTGTGTCAATAATTCTTGATTATTGCTACTCCACTTTTGTAGTTCAAATCCACCACACCTCATTAATTTGTTAATGTCATTATAAATGTGTAAAGCTTCCTCTATGGTGTCACAGCCTGTGAGAAGGTCATCCATGTAAAAATCCCTCATGGTAATTGATGAAGCCACAGGAAAACTTGTAGATTCTTTATCAGCTAGCGTTTGAAGTGATTTAACCGCTAAATAAGGTGCGCAAGCAGTACCAAAAGTAACTCGTAATAATTTATAATGTCGTAGTTGTTCGTCTACGTGCGATCTCCATACAATTCTTTGGAAGTCTGTATCCTCAGAACTGACCTTTATCATCCTGAACATTTTGACAATATCTGCGACAATACAAATCTTGTGACATCGCCACCTCATTAGGATATGTCTTAAGTCCTGTTGTAACTTAGGACCAACCATTAGATTATCATTAAGTGAAAAGTTATTAAACCCTTTACATGAACCATCAAAGACTACTCTAACCTTTGTGGTGTCTTTATCCTCTCTCACCACAGCATGATGAGGGAGATAAACTGCCTTGGGATTGTCTATATCCGCTTCTTCTACGGCTACCATATGATTCATATCAATGTATTCATGTAAGACCTTGTTATACTCTTCTTTTAAAGTAGGATTCTTCTCTAACCTCTTTTCTAAAAAATCCCATCTTCTTGTAGCTATAACTACTGATTTTCCATATTGACACTCTGGATCTTCCTTATCAAAAGGTAATTTAACCACAAACCTCCCTTCTTCATCGCGTGTAGTTGTCCTATCATAAAATCCTTCGCATTTTTCTTCAGTCTTTGTCATCCTTTTCTGTACCAAGTTAGGCTCATTTTCAATTTCCCAGAATTGTTTAAGTAGTTCATCTGTCCTTAAATGTAAATGCATGTTGATTAATCGACCAACCGCTGAAGTTGAATCTCTTGACACCCTCCCTGATAATACCCAACCTAAGGTAGTGTTTTGTGCCAATATTTCATTGTGACGTATAATACCATCCAATAAAATCTCACTGTAGACTTCAGCTCCTAAAAGAATGTCTATTTTTCCTGGTGTAGCATAACCTGGATCGGCTAGTGGAATTTTACTCAAGGAAAGCCACTCAGGTGAGTTCAACTTGGTTGAGGGAAGTAATGATGTCACAGACCGCAAGACATATGCATTTACTTTTATCAAGGAATCAGGGTTGTGCCGTGATTGCACCTCAAGAGAAACCATATGCTTGATGTTTGTATGACCCCCGTCACCTATACCAGACACTGTACCGCTGATATGTTTACGTGATAGTCCAAGTAATTGTACAACCGACTCGCTAATAAAGGACGCTTGCGATCCTTGGTCTAATAGTCCTCTCAATTCTTGTTTGTACCCGTGCTCATTGTATGCCCAAACGGAAACAGTAGCCAACAAAACACGACTCGGTTCTAATCCTCCACTTGAGAAATTAGTTGAAATAGTACTTACGGTTTTATCGGACTCACTCTGCGTAGAAACATCCTCAGGCTTTGCTGTGCTGCTCAACTCCTTCTCAAAATGCAATAATGAATGATGCCTTCTCCCACATCGTCTACAACTCACTGCATTCCGACATTTCATAACTGGGTGAGATGAAGAAAAACAATTAAAACATAAGTTATTTTTTTGAACATAATCTTGCCTATCTTTTACAGCAAGTTGACTAAACTCCTTGCAGTGGTACAAATTATGTTCACCTTTACACAAATGACACTTGGCAGATACTTTGGAATTACTCTTATTATTGTCGACAGCCCCATGAAAGGTTTTGGTTTTTGTGTTGGTAGATTTTAATTGTGTAGGTACCTTGTTTGTATCTATCATCTCTAATGATCTAAATCTTGACTCTAAAAACTCAGATAATTGTGGCCATGACGGTAACTCATCATTAATTAGGCCAAGCTGATATTCCCACTGCTTCATGGATTCAGGATCTAATTTAGAAACCACTAAATAAATAATGAACACGTCACAGTTCATAATATCAATATTCATATTACGCAAAGATTGTAAACAAGAAGTTGTTGTATCTAATAAAAGTTTAATGGCACTAGCCGACTCACCCGTCATTGGTTTTTGCGTAAACAATGATCTTAATATTGTATTACAATTGTATCGCTTATTATTATAACGTTTAACTAATTGTTTCCACGCCTCATCATAGTTCGCATCGGTGGTTGAGAAATTTCGTAACAAACATTCCGGTTCACCCGACAAGTTACCTTTTAAATAGTGTAATTTTTGTACTGGAGATAAATTCTTGTTGGTGTGAATAAGTGAATTAAATATATCGTAGAATGTTTGCCACTCACTATATTTACCACTAAACGTAGGTAATTGTATGCGCGGTAACTTCACTTCGCAATCACTGCCGACATGTCCAACACTTTGTTTCGCCATATTTGCTGAAGATCCATTTGATGACGCGAAATAGGGCTGCAGGGCTTCCTTCAGTTGCGTCTTGTATGCCACATACAATTCCTCGAACTCTTCGTACATATCTTCAGTAAAATATGAATCTTGCTTCTCTTTTTGGCTCACTTTACCGATGATTGTTTTATGTCCGTCTTTGAAAACTTTCCATAATTCCTCCAAATTGTCCAACCTGGTTTCTAAGTAGGATTTTCTAATTCGTTCTGTAGGTGTTTTCTTGTAATTTCTCTCTGCTTTCCTCAAGTTTTCCAAAACTTCTTTTTGATAGGTTAGAACTGCTTCCATTTTGTCCAAATGTATAAATGACGTTGAAACTCGGAATCCAAACAAAATAGATAATGTTTTGAATGATTATTTTCGCTAATGACTTGTTATGCTCTCGATGTTAGCAAAAATAATCCGCTCAGGAATGCTTTTGTTGTCACGGCGGCGGCGACCAACGCCCGATGTAGGTAACTCAATAACTCCGGTTCGATGGACCATATGTTTGGCTCACTGGGTCTTTATCCATTTGCTTGGTGAAATAAAACTTGGACGACGTCTTTTCATATAACACTTTTATTTTGAACTAACTTAATCTTAATGCTAATAGAACGAATGGACTGTATGAACGTATATTGAATGAAATGAGTGAGTGAGTATGTCTGTGAGCATGAAAGGCTTACTAGTCACAGGATTTGAATCCCTTTTATTTATTATCTGTATAATTAGACACCAGAAATCCATTAATGTTTTTAAAACTTTCTCCAGAATGTAACGAGCACTTTTGACAAAGGACAAACATACAATCAATTTTGAAAATCTTCAATCTAAGTAAGCCAAAAAATCCCTGGTATGTGAAAAACTACTGTACCGATTTTGATGAAACCAGTATTCCCTAAGTTGAACAATACCTAGTGGGGTAAATACGCTAAATGTCGGCCCCCTTACGGTTTTTCTGTTTTGGGATCGGTTTGGCACCATCAATTTGCAACGAAAGGATAGCTTCCGATGCGGTTTTGGATAGCTTGATAAATATATTTCATGTTTATGGGCATAACTTTGACTTTTCTATTGCTAGGAAAAAGTATTAAGGTTTAGATGCGTCGAAAACGAAAAAACCCTAAAGTCGGCCATTCAAAGCCCATGGTCGGTCGCGTTTTTCCCAAATGTCGGCCGGGTATAGGGTGTTTTAAATTAAGATAGACAAATATTATTAATATGATGTATTTTGGCAGGAGTCTCACTAATTATACATTATTAATCGTATTTGTTTAATAGTAGGTAAAGTATTCTTTTTATTTGCACTAAAATAAAGTAAGGTATTACAATTTAAAAAAATCTAATTAATAAACTTCAAAATTCCGTGTTTGTTGACTTATAATTTTCTTTGTTTCCGTGAAGGCCCTGGATCTCCCTGCTCTGTCATTGTAGTATCTTAAATTAAAAGCATTAATTCTAAAAGCAGATTTTTGTGACATGCCGGTTAATTAATGAATGAAAGATCCACGACCAACCATTTATATTTTTTAAGCTAATTAACATGGGTTTATTAGGTAGCAAGTTCCAAAGAGCAATTTACTACTAAATATTTAATTTTGAGAAAATAAGAAAAAGTAATCAGCCTGTATAGTTGGGCTCGAATTCGAGGCTGGTCGACATTACGATCTATAATGTTTCTAAAGCCGGCCCCTATTTCGTGTACAGTATTTCTCGAGATTCAACCAATATCACCCCGGCCGGTATTTGGCGATTAAACGTAAAATAGATTTATTTGCCTATATGCGTTGCAAATTCTCTTATTAAGCCAGTAGAATTAGTACAATTGGAATTTATAAAACAGACTGCATTTACTTTAAGTCGGCCACGGCCGAGAATCCGGTTTTAACTCAAAATTTGTATTCTATTGACGGCCTCCTATTTTTCCTGTAAAACAATACGTAAAACATTGAAAAAACTATCTCAGAATATAGTAAAAATCACTAATTACTGACAATAAAGCTTAAAACAAAAAAAAAGGAATGTCTTACCGTTCTAATATCAATCCCCGAAGTGTGGGTATCCACAGCAAGTAAGGTACTTTAGATATGAACTTGACGCTTTGACGGCGCAATTGCTTCGGATGCTCGGTGTGCGAAGAGTGAGTGACGTAATCGGAAAGTAACAGTTTGTACATAAAGAGCATAAACTAAGGTTGTAATTAGAATGGCAAATTTGTCACTTCATTACGTTTTAAATGAACGCAAGCTCAAAATGTGCAGACGGCCGAAGTTTGGGGAGGAGCCGACGTTTGGCGTATTTACCTGCAACAAAAAAAAGAATTACTTAAATCGGACTTCTAGTTCCGGAGATATGCGAACACAAACATAAAAACATACATACATGTATGTTGTATGTATACGGCACATTTGTTCACACGCTGATATAGACTAACATATACGAAAACTGGACAGTTCTGGAAATATTACATAAATACGGGTCGAATTGATAACCTCTTTTTTTTTTGAAGTCGGTTCATAAATAAATAAACAATCGGTACGCTTAAAATCAATCTGGTGAGCCACAGCGGTATACATCCCGGTATTGACTTCCCTAGCACACTGAGGAGGTTTTGTTGATATTGATGATCACGAGTGACGCAATCTCCGGTGATTGTCACATCGCCGAGCGGCCAGTTCCCACAAACTGCGCGCACGTCACGCCGCTTCCTGTGCAAATGAGCATGCCTGCGGCGCGCGGCCTGCCGCAGCACACTCGCCGCCATGCACGCCGCCGCGCCGCTCGTGTGCGCACTCGCCGTGCTGCTCTGCGTGCTGCCGCTCAGCGAGGTAACCACTAACTTTTGCTTACTAAGGCCGGTCGCTCTCCTCCGCTACAGAACTGAGCGAAATGAAGGATGATACGCCCGATCTGTCATTTATGGGGAGAGTGAACTTGTGTTCTAACGCCGTGACTGGACAGGGCACGTGTAGGTAGTCGATGATGTCGCCGTCGCGCCGTCAAAGCTCCGCTACCGCGCGTCTATGTTGTGTATACCTTCGAGACCGCGCCGCACCCAGATTGTTTTTCCTTTGGAAGTTCAAACCAAACCTTGCCTTCCTCTGACGTGGACGATATATATTTTTTTTCACACATGTCTCGCGGTGGAGGCAGAACGGGCATAAGATCCGTAGTACTCGCGGGGTATTATATTATTTATATGAGCACGAAAGTTCATCGTTGAGTATACTTACCTCGATGCATCAAAATCTGGCAGCGCGAAGCCCATTATCTTTAAACAATATTTCTCAAATGACCATCTAATCGATTTTGATTTGAGTACACAATAATCGCGCACTTGTGCTGACTGCTGCGTGTGTTGTAGACGGCGGTGCCCGGGACGTTCTTCTGGAAGCCGCGCGTGGGCCTTGACATCGACCAACCCAAACGTGAGTTCTCTAGCTCTTATCACATAGGCTTCAGGCAGCGGCCATTACTTAACGTAGCTTTTGCATCAACAAATTACAGGCGAAATGCCTGCCTCTTACGTAGTGTAAAAACTTTCAAGTCTCTCCCCTCACTTAGATGTTGACCTCTTCAGTCCTAGTGCATTAAGAAGAGCCTTAAATAAATACTATTTTAATACAGACCTTAGCAGCAATATATTAAAATAGTTAAGAACACTGATTGTTACTTTTTTTTAGCCCTTTACGTTCCGGGGTCACGGTAACTCGTGAGTCCCACGGCCCCGGCAGGCTTTGGCCCTCTAGAGGCCCCGTCATTTTGCTGACACTCTTTGAGGTGCGCGTGGAACACAACGCGCCGCCGACCCGGGCATGGTCCATGGTCGGACAGCGAGTTGCCCATTACTCGCTGCCCGCATGCCCGCGCCTACGGTGGCCGGAGATCGTCTTGCGACGTCCGACGCCGTGGGCGTCTACCATTGCGGCTGGGGAGGAGGGAGGACGCTCACTGCCCTCTCCATCACGCAGCCCGCCTCCTCCTTCACGAGCATGACTGCTTCACAGAAGGAGGCGACCGCTTCCCACTCCGTCTCGCCCCGCAGCATGGCCTCGACCAAAGCCGGGCGCGAGAGGTCTCCACCTCAGCCGTCGTGAGGACACGGCGGTGCTCTGCCCAAACGGGGCAACCCTGCACCGTATACTCCGCCGTCTCCTCCGGACGATCCTCGCAGTGGTGACACTCAGGCGTTTCTTCCCTCCCTATCAGACACAGGAACCTCCCGAAACTTCCGTGTCCGGTGAGGACCTGCGTCATGCGGTAGGTCAGGACGCGGTGACGCCTATCCAGCCACTCCTCAAAGAGGGGTCTTACCGCCGCGACTGCGGCGTGCCCGGACTTCGGTTGCGACTGTCGCCCCCTCCATACTGCCCTGAGATCACGCTGGAGCTCTTCCCGCCGCGCCTTGACTTGTCGAGGCAGCGGGGATTCGCCCCGTCGCTGCGACTCCACGCGCCACTCATAGACGCGCTGGAGGGCAGTCGCCTCCTGACCCCAGGGCATCAATCCGGCAAGGAGGTTGGCCGGATCGCCGGCGATCGTGCGGTATCCTCGGATCATTCGGATAGCCATGACCCTCTGGCATTCTTTGAATGTGCTATGGACTTGTGTAACAGTGCAAATAGACACTATTCTTAGTTTTAACATAATCTATAACGTAGCATATTACGGTAGAATTAAATTGCTTCATAGTCTTTTAGGCTAGATAGTAATTCATTACGGTCTTAAGAATTCTGTTCTTATTAATAAGGAAAAAAAAACTGTCGGAAGATTTAAAGCAAATTACAGCTTGCTAGTAGTAAGCATCTCTAAGCTAAGCTGCGGATCCGGGGTCGCGGGACTCACGAATTACCGTGACCCCGGAACGTAAAGGGCTATTGAAGGACACCGTGGATTTTAGTCAGTACGAGTCTGACAGTCCCTCCCGCTCTGCCCTGGGTGGGAGGACTCATTTGACGATTTTACCACAAAAAAAAGCTAAGCTGCGGACGGAGGGACGGTCATGCCGATATTATCATACTATAGACTCAGATCAAGAAAAATAGGCAGATAGAACGTGCGCGAACAACAAACTGAAGCCGGTTTTTATTTTAGTGTGCGCGGCAGATACGTCGCGCCGTGTACGAACACGTGCATCTGTGTGCGTTTACGGTTGCCAGATATTGAGATATACTCCCACATTTTGTTCAGTTAAATTGTTCTCAAATATTGTACTACTATTTTTTAAATTGGAAACGCGATTTTGTTTTATGGTTATACCCAGAGAGCAAAAGCGTGTAGTATTTATTATTTAATAGAATAATAATAAGGAATAAAAGTTAATATGCGTAATTACTTACTACCTATTTAATTAATTTATATCAGACCAGATAACACTTCATACCGCTTTTTGGTAATTTGTTTAATAAACTATTTAAGGACAGGTTTTTTAGTTTAAAAAGATAAACAATTTGTTATAACAATCAACATATTTATTAAAATAATTATTATTGCACCAATTATATTGTACAAACATACTATTAATGTTTAAAATTGGTAACGCGATTTTGCTTTATGGTTATATCCAGATAGCAACAAATAATAAAATAATCCAGCGGCGCGAGCTCGGCACATCCTTACAAGTACCGAATAGCTCAAAGGCATGCTCTCCGTCCCACTTTCTCACGCAAAAATACGAATACAGCCCCGCACGGGGGTGCCATCCCGAGACTGTGCAGTTGTATTGACGTATTTGATCGTTATTTTTTATGCACAATACACATTCCCCTAATTCAGGGTAATTTACCCGTCCTAAACTAGCAACACAGACGATTTACTGTTAAGGTTTTGTGTTTCAAGTGAGCCGAAAATATTTTATGGAAAATAAATACCAAAACAATAAAAATAACAAGAGTTACCTGTGGAATGTTATTCCATCTTGTTTTCTTTTTTTTTTGTGAACATTTTTTGCAGTGTTTAAACACACAAGACGGCATGTTTTGACTTAAAATGGCAAATCACTAGTGACGTACTGTCTGGGTACTGTCGCGAGTTTGTATTAACCTTGGATTTTGTATTAACTTTGGTCGACACACTCGCGTGTACTGAGCGCTCTATCTGCCTATTTTTTTTGATCTGAGACTATAGACGAGGGTTTCTTTTTGACAGCGTTACCATATAGATAAAACTCACTCGCTCTTGCTTCCTAATTTATCGAATTACAATGTAACTGGCTTCTGGCCCGTGGTCGGGGTGGTCGCGTGTACAATTTAATGAGATAGTTGTCTTGCCCAACAGCAAAAAGTAGAGCGCTGCCCAAGCCGACGTGGCAAAACATTAACAAAGGGATTGTGGTGGTCGTCGAGGGCTACCAGCTGGGCCTCACGGTGGCGGCGCTGGCGGCCTACCTGAGCGACGTGAGGGTGGCCTTCCCGCACCTGCACCCCGGCATGGCGCCCTACTACACCAACGCGTACCGCTGGGCTCTGCGCCACCTCAGCCTGTGAGTACCACAACCACCCGCGCCTGCGCGCTCCCACGGTGGCCACTGTCACATTCATTTTGTTCCAGTCTTCCCGGGTGGTTCGGAGGCAAGGGTGAGAACTACGTGTCGACGCACAGGGTGTGGAAAAAGCGCTTCCACTTCACGGACTACTTTGTGCCGTCGTGGATGCGCAAGCTCCTGTTCTTCGTTAAGGACGAGTCCTGGGCAAACGAAGAGTGGGAGTGGAAGAAGTTCCAGAAGCACGCCGAGCCACACTTCGGCAAGTACTACCGCTACCCCTCCAAGAAGTTCAACAACTTCAACTCCATGCGCCAAAAAATCACCATCGAGAATCAGGACCTTACCGACAATTCAATAACCAAAGGAAAAGGTTAGTTTAAGTACGGTAAGGTTAGGCTGTATACAGGCTCATTTTTTATGTAGTGCGGATATTTTTTCACAACACGTTTCTAAAGATAACTTTTGCTGGTGTAAAAAAAAAAAAAACTTTTAGAACATAATGTATCCTCCCACACCAGGCGGACTACTTAATTTGCTATCAAGTGCAGAAAAAACAGCCAATAAATAACCTGTTTTTTCAGTTGAACTTTGCGTTCCAATTCCGCGGTGACTTTTTAGGATAGTCCGAAAAGCTCGGCCAGCATCAATAAATCGTATGCGCATTCGGGAAAACAAGTGTCACGTGTCACAAGCGGGTGACAAATAAAAACTGTTTCAAAATGACCGTCATTAATATTCCACAACTATCACACAACACCATCTAGTCCCAAGCTAAGCAGAGCTTGTGTTATGGGTACTAGACAACTGATAAACATACTTATATATTTCTAAATACATATATATTTTAGATAAATTACACCCAGACACAGAACAAATGATCGTGCTCATCAACATCACACAAACATTTGTCCTGGGTGGGAATCGAACCCACGACCTCCGGCATAGCAGTCAGGGTCACTAACCATTAGACCAACAGGCCTGTCGAAAATAATTTGATTACTTCAATATTTTTTGGTAGGTACGATGAAAAATTAAAAACACGTGTTTAATTTCCGTTAAGCAATAACACACTAAAATATCCTCAATACATAAAAAATACTCTTACGTGTGTATGTATGTCTGTAGCTATTAAGACATACAGCCTGTTAGTGTAATCAGTCTTAACCTTGAAACCATAGGTAGTTGATTTAATTATAAAAATGTTTGTCTGAATTTAAAAATAAATAAACGAATTTTTCTTTAAAAAAATCAAAAATGTTTCTGTCCTACACCGTCCGTTAATTCATGGATACTATGCGCCCGAGTTACGTATTTACTGCAAAGGGCGTTAACCTGCCAGTGCGGCAGGTTAACGCCGTCCGTTTAACTACATACCTACATAAGTTTTAACTAACTACATCATTGTAATAAAATACAGGTAACCTGTGATGTAACTAACTTCCCTTCATACTTTTCCTGGCTTAGGACAGGCAAAAATACCTACCTTTGTTGCGTGACGAGTCCAGATGTAAGTTAGGTTATCACCCGACGCGGCGTAAACCCGAACCATTTCGGTCGACTGTTCGTTTGTGTACGACATAATCACTAAACACTAACACTTGCGCGAAAAATTAACGGTGGGGCGGCGCGCACTCGTGCGCTGCGCTGCGAGCGTTTGTTACGGGACACACGTACGTTCGATAACGACACTGCCGGCAGACTGAGGTATGCGCGGGGCCTGCGCATACCTCAGTCTCCCCGCGCCGCGGGCGACGCCGCGGCGCTCGCGGCTTATTTTAGTGTTCTTTACCTTTGCGTAATAGGGTGAAATAATTTTGGGGAAAAATGGAGACTTTATTGAAAAAAAAAAGGTTTTATTTTTTCATTGAATTTACGTTCTGTAAGTGATACCAAACCACTGGTTTCAAGTTTAAGACTGATTACACTAACAGGCTGTATAAAACCGTACTCTAATTTTTATCTAAGGATTTGGAAGAGATATTACATTTTTTATTTTATCTAATATTATATTGTAAACCAGATTCATATTATTGAACTGAATTGTATGTACGCATTGAGGAACACAAATATCCTTCACATCCAATGTTCTTTGGGTGAATTACAAGGGATACTACTATAAAAATACAAAATAATTTAATTGTAAAATAGTAATGGTTTATGTGTTTACCAGTTTATTTATGTACAGACGCCAGCACATCAACCTACCTCAATCTGTCAAATTTCTTCAACAGATTTTCGACCTTATCACAATTGTGGAAGGTTAATTTTAGATGGGTAAAAATTTTCAGGTTACCTGCTGGCGTCTGTACCTAATGATGTTATGCTATATTTAATGTTTTACTTTAATCGTGTACTTAGGTATTAATATAATAACTTCGTAAGTTTTATTTTTTAATTTGGTTATTATAGGTACAGGTAAAAGTAACACAGGTGATAGCTTGTCCAGTGAATATATTACTATAACCTCTTCTGTGTTACTTTTTGCGGAACATACTGGTATATATTGTGTCTGTTGAGTGGGTATTAACTAGGGCATGCACCCGGGAAATTTCGGTCTCGAAAATACCGGGAAATCCCGGGTCTTTTATAAGCAATCCTTTACCTCCACGTCATATACGCGTATTTTGCGAGCATTTTACTTTGTCATTTTCTTGTTTTTTTTTCAATATAAAGTAACAAATCAAAGCAAACAAATATCAAAGCAAAGATTGTACTACTTTTTATACAATAAGCACTAGTTTTTTTTTTAGCGTTGTAAAGTCATCAAATGGTTCCTCCTGGGTGGGAGGAACCATTTGATGATTTTACAACGCTGGGCAGAGCGGGAGGGACTGTCAGACTCGTACTGACTAAAATTCACGGTGTCCTTCAATAGCCCTTTACGTTCCGGACTCACGGTAATTCGTAAGTCCCACGACCTCGGCAGGCTTTGGCCCTCTAGAGGGGGGCCCCGTCATTTTGCTGACACTCTTTGAGGAGCGCGTGGAACACAACGGTCCGTCGTCCCGGGCATGGTCCATGGTTGGACAGCGAGTTGCCCATTACTCGCTGCCCACATACCCGCGCCTACGTTGGCCGGAGATCGTCTGCCGACGTCTGTCGCCGTGGGCGTCTACCACTGCGGCTGGGGTGGAGGGAGGACGCTTTCCTCTCCCTCACGCGGCCCGCCGCTTCGCACTCCGTCTCGCCCCGCAGCATGGCCTCGACCGTTGCCGGGCGCGAGAGGTCTCCGCCATCGCCGTCGTGAGGACAAGGCGGTGCACTGCCCAAGCGGGGCTGTCCTGCACCGTATGCTCCACCGTGTTCTCGGGACGATCCTTGCAGTGGTGACACCCAGGCGTTTTTCCCCTCCTTATCGGACACAGGTACCTCCCGAAACTTCCGTGTCCGGTGAGGACTTGCGTCGGGCGGTAGGTCAGGACGCCGTGACGCCTATCCAGCCATACATCAAAGAGGGTCTTACCGCCGCGATTGCAGCGTGCCCGACAATAATCACTACTTAGTATAAAACAAAGTGGCTTCCCGCTGTCTGTCTGTCCCTATGTATGCTTAGATCTTTAAAACTACGCAACGAATTTTTATGCCGTTGTTTTAATGCATAGAGTGATTGAAGACATTTTTAATTGAAAATACTGAGGATTTTCAAATAAAAATTCAGCAATGTTAATAAGGGGTCAGTTATAAAAGATAAGAGTAGAGTTGTTTCATTTATTGCATTACTTTTATTTAAAGATAATTATTCAATTTTGCATTTTCTTATCTCTAAAATTTTATTTTTGGTTTTGCTAAATTGGTTTGTTTAGTGTTATTTTACTTTAATTTTAAAGAGAATGACGTTTGATATCCTCAATTTGTTGTATTTTTTTTTTTGTATTTTGGACACGAAAAGATATTATGGTTTTGTTTTTGCTAATATTTGTTTAATGATACTTATAGTGGAAAAAACAAAATGATTATGTGACATAAAAGACTTATTCTACAGGTTCTTTCTTTTAAATTGGCCAAAAGAGAGAAATCCGCATCCATAAGAGATCCGGGAAAAAATTCTTAGGAACCTTTAGCTATTTGTTGAATGAGGCATGAATTTTTTTTTGGTCAAGTGTGAGTTGTCTACTAAAATGGGTGAAATTGACCAATTTTTTTATGCCGTTCTCTGTTTCATGTAAGGATAATTACATTGTAACTTAGGAAAAAATCGGTACGGCGGAAGTGAGTCAAAGGACATTGCCACGGGGCAGGTCCCGTATAGTAGTAGTAAGAATAATAGTTAAATATTACGTCGACATCCGTTTGATAAGTATCATAGATAATTATACAAGAAAAAGTTGCCAGAAATCAAATAACTATCGAAGATGACGTACAATAATCAATGGAGTAATCGATATCATAACAAAATGTTAAATGACTATAAAAAAATGTTTTTAATTATTATACAGCTAGTTTATGTCTCAACATTTAAATGCAGGTATAACACTTGACAACTTTAAAGCTACTGTTTTAGCATTATGTTTTCTCGTGTCTCGACGATGAGTTTAGAATGGTGTTAAGCCTGTCTATTTCATAGGTACGTATTATTCTAGCATATTATATCTGAAATGCACAAATATAGGTGTAGGGAAAGTATGAGTTTAATATTATGTAAAATATTCTAAATTACGCAAACTACTGGATATACACAGTTTATAGTCTGTGCAAGTAATAGCGAAGGAACGATGAGAACAATAGGTTTTTTTATTTACATAATAATTCTGTATTGTTGATTAGATGTTTATTAAAGCGATTTATTATACGATACCTACGATAATTGATCTGGCAACATTTACTTGCGCATGTACGGTACTGTTCGGACTTCGGAGATTCGTTACGATCGCGATCGCTTTGTGTATAAGTATACGTTGAGTTTTGAATTCCCTATTTACATAGTTATTTTTACGATACGTGCCTTTTCTGCTACCACCGAGTTGAGCTACTAAGTTCCTCAAGTACTTTATGTTTAGTGAGATATTTTTTTTTTTTTTTTTTTTTTTTTTTTTTTTTGGGACAAACCCACCACACTATTCCCTAACCACTGCAACTCCTGTGCGCCAGAATCAACAGTGGCAACCAACCAGAAAAGGGCCGAGACAATGAAGCTCGACGTGTCCCGAAGAATGAATTTACCTGTCTTGGATCCTGCAACGAAATTAATCAGAAAAGAATAGTGGAGGAGTAGGAAAAAATATATGTTTCCACTTCCCTTCATGCAAGCAGGAGACAGAACAAAACAAGGCCAATAGGCACAAAGGGACATTACAACTGGGAGAAGCCCAGTTGCCTAGCACCACGGGTAAAATGACTACTAATATTAATGGGTCCTAAATTGTGAGCTGCTAAATTTGATTCCAATAATAGGTATGGCAAAAACGCTTGAACGCACGGAAGTTTGTTCGAGTTTCAACAAGGTCCGAGTAGTAAATGACTCCAGATGTAGTCTGAACAGTGTTCAACATAATATTACGTTCGTTCTGCCAAAGAATACACTCCCATAGAATATGATGTGCTGATTGTTCATATTCACAGTCAGATGTCGAACATTGACAAAAAGGCGAGGGAACAAGCTTGAAGGAAAATAATTTACTTTTAAAGTTACCATGTCCCGTGAGAAATTGGGCAACACAGTGATCCACCTCCAGCCACGTCCTAGCCAGCCGCTCACGAACGGATGGAAAGAACTGGTGGAGGTGCCGCCCCTTGATAGAATTATCCCACCTACTTTGCCATTCGGATAAAAGATCCTCCCAGACGTCGCTCTGGGGTTTGAATAATCTAGATATCTTATCACGGTCACGTTGAGGTAGAAAATCAGCATCAGTGGTCTCCCGTGTGGAAAAGTACATTGCAGCACGTCGCTGTACTTCAAGATCGACTGGAAGAACACCAGCAAGTACCGGTAAAGCTTCAGTACTGACGGTTCTATACGCTTTACTTAAGAATAACAAAGCCAAGCGCTGGCTTTGAAGCAATTTACGTCGTGCCGCCCCTATGGTGGCCCTATCGGCCCAAACAGGTGCTCCGTAGCACATACAGCCCAAGTAAGTAGCACCATAAATAGTTTTTAAGGTTAAAAACGACAAACCCCAAGTAGATTTGGATATTCTCGTTAGGGCATAAAAATTATTTTTAGCTTTTTCACCAACTGTTTTTATATGTTCTATGAATGTGAAATTCCTCTCTAAGACTAAACCAAGATAGCACACCGATTTCTTTTTCTTGACGGGAACATTATTGAATTTAATACTAGGCCACGATTTAAGGTCACCTTTTAAAATGAGTTGATAGGTTTTATGTGGTGCAAAGGTCAGACGGTTACGATCGCCCCACTGTGATATTAATCGTAGGCAAGTGTCAGCCAAATTCTCGAGTCCAGCACGAGTACTCGACTGAATGAGCAGAAGGCCATCGTCCGCATAACCAGTTAAAGAACAACCACTTGGAAGTGGAATCGCGAGGAAATCATCGAAGCCTAGATTCCATAAATAAGGACCGATAACCGAACCTTGAGGACAGCCCATGGTGAGAGGTTTCGATATGGAATGATGTCCGAGTTTAAGTTTCGCGGATCCATTAGAAAAGTACGAACAAAGGAGATTAAATATATTATTATAGCAACCACGAGCTTTTATTTTAAGTAGTAGCATTGGCCACCACGCGTTATCAAAGGCCCCGGAAATATCTAAAAAGATCCCAACTACGTACTTGTGTTTAGAGGTATTAACCATTTTTCTAACAGAAAGTGCCGCGTCAACGGTTGATTTCCCGATAGTAAAACCGAATTGATTTTTATGGAATTTGGGCCCGTCCGGTAACAATCGTGGGACGATAAGACGCTCCAAGAGCTTTCCCAAAGATGGTAATAAAGTTATGGGCCGGTATGACTTAGGGTCATCTGGTGGCTTGTCGCCGCTTTTAGGTATTATTCGTATAAAGCCATGTCTCCATATACGAGGAAAAACGCCTTCAGAAATACACCGGTTGTAAACAGTTAATAACGCGTCACCCGCTGTTTTACACGCTTCTTTTATCATACGATTAGATATTTTATCTTCACCTGATGATTTGTTAAGGGGCAATCTCCTAACAACATTCATTAATTCGTCAGTGGATGGAAGGTCTGACGCTGGTGATTCAGGCGGGACTGTTGCCCATGCTCTAATTTGTTGGTGGTAGTCATTATCATTAACAGGTGAATCATCAGGGATAAGTGTATTTAATAAAACTTCCGTTGTTTCTTCAATACCGGCGGTGTGTTTATTATTTACTTTAATATTCTGAACATACGCGAGGTCGATCGATCGATTGGCTTTAAACTCATGATATAAAGGAGACCACGGACCTTCTTTTTCTAATTTATCGACTACTTTACGCAACAAATTACCCTTAGATTTTTCAACCGATGCTCTGTAACGGGACTTGGCAACTCTAAATGTATTTAAAGCAGTGGTTAGCGAGTCTCCGGTGACTTGGCGACTTGGCTTAGTGAGATATAATGCCATGCTAGTGACGTATAGTCTATGTCAATAGGTAATTATAACTTAGATTTTTAAACTGAAAAATAATGTTATCTCCTGAACCTGGTTTCTGATTATGAAAATGCTATGTTTTTACTATTAGGTAATTTAAAAATCTTCAGGGCACAACCATTTTCTACTGTGACCGAACTTCCATTACAAAACGGGCAATCTACAGGAGATTGCCCGTTTAAAGTAAATTATTTTTTCATACAAATTGTGTGACCGAAAAAATATCAACTTTTTTTATGATGTTATTTGATTTAGTATTATTTAAGGAACATTGTACGGGAAGGAAAATGTCTGGGTAACAGAAGTGGGTCAAATCGAATAAAATACTGACCACTACTAATAAGTAAAACTTTATGCTGTTAGAAGAAACATTACTGTACTTTTGATCAACTTCTACTGTCCATATATTTTTCTGCCCATACCATTATCTCATCCTTACATGACCAACTTTGACCTTTTGACAAACTTCTGCTGTCCCGATCTTTTTCTGCCGATACAGTGAAATGATCCTTACATGAAGCAGAGTTGAATGGCATAAAAAATAAATTGGCCAATTTCACTCATTTTTGTGGACAACTCACACTTGACCAAAAAAATTAAAATGCCAAAATTCTTAACATCGATAAAAACTTAAAAAATTAGAACCGACTTCAAACACAAAAACAATTTGTATCAAAAAAGCATTTAAATTCGAACGTGATTATGTTCTGATGATGATTGTCATTTATAGATTAGTTTTTGCTTGTGCGAAACCTGAAACACGTGTCTAATATTTTTTTCACGATCACTTATCAGATACACACTAAACTATTTCGCTTATCGCGTTGTGTCGCAGCGCAAGCGTGACACAGGCGCGTGCGACTGTTGCAACCGGACGACTGAAGACAGACGCGGGGGGCGGGGAACACAACCCCGACCGGGTTGTGTTCCCCGCTCCCCGCTGCCTGTGCGCTGCCGCCGCACGCGACTTCAGCTGATTGCTATGACCTGCCGTAACCTCTGTAGTGCTCGCGTATAATTGCGGATAGGTGTCCAACTCGTAACCTTTTTAAATAATTTTGGGACAACATATTATTATAACATGGTGTAAAAATTATTGGAATCGATTCAGTTATTGATTCTGAACAAACTATATTCAGGTTTCGCATAAACTAAAAATAATGTTGTATGGTCTATGGTCGCAATGAAACAAGGTCACTAGTTAGTTCCGTCCGGGTCGTAAAGAGTTCGGGTCTCGGGGGGGCACCCCCGCGCGAGGGCTGTATTTGTATTTTTGCGTGAGAAAGTGGGACGGTGAGCATGCATTTGAGCTATTCGCTACTTGTAAGGATGTGCCGCGCTCTCGCCGCTGGATTATTTTGTTATTTGTTGCTATTTGAATATAACCATAAAGCAAAATCGCGTTACCAATTTTAAACATTAATAGTATGTTTGTACAATATAATTGGTGCAATAATAATTATTTTAATAAATATGTTGATTGTTATAACAAATTGTTTATCTTTTTAAATTAAAAAACCTGTCCTTAAATAGTTTATTAAACAAATTACCAAAAGCGTTATGAAGTGTTATCTGGTCTGATATAAATTAATTAAATAGGTAGTAAGTAATTACGCATATTAACCTTTATTCCTTATTATTATTCAGTTAAATGATAAATACTACACGCTTTTGCTCTCTGGGTTTAACCATAAAGCAAAATCGCGTTTCCAATTTAAAAAATAGTAGAACAATATTTGAGAACAATTTAACTGAACAAAATGTGGGAGTATTTCTCAATATCTGGCAACTGTAAACGCACACAGATGCACGTGTTCGTACACGGCGCGACGTACTGCCGCGCACACTAAAATAAAAACCGGCTTCACTTTGTTGTTCGCGCACGTTCTATCTGTCTATTTTTTTTGATCTGAGACTCACACAAACATCATGTTTTTCGTCATGGGTGTCGTTTTCATGGTTTTCGAGGAGGATGTTGTAAAAATTGGTATGTGATAATTAAACTATTTCGTATTATAAACTAGGTACGGTCTTTTACTGATATTAACCGATGTCATGAGATTATGCCTATTTACATTTTATTTGTAAATTAGTTATTTCAACTCGATTGTTTATCACTACTGAACACGAAAAATGATTTAATACATTTTGAATATAAGAATCGTATCCACAGAAATCTTAATAATAAGGCAATAGAAGTCGCATAGACGCGTGACCTTGTCGCCGCGCATGTGTATCGTAGGTCACAAGTGCACGAGGAGCGTTTGTTGCGGTTATTTGTGTTATTTGAGACGCGGAGAGGTAAACATGGTGTTTTGCAGCGTATCCAACTGCGGAAACTCGTCCAAAACTTGTAACTTAACAAATAAAGGAATAACATTTCATATGTAAGTACTTAATTTTTGAAATATTGTCGTTTTTAGTAAATAGGTATAAACAAATCAAATATTTTTACCACCGCTACAACGATTTATCACGAAAAACGTTTTTTTTTTGTCAATTCAATAACCATCAATGCTTAAGCTTGTCCATGTCTACTATTACAACTGCTAAAAGCAGCAATGGAATTATAGTCATGCGGACTCGCATTCTCGCGGCGCAATAAACAATTCTTGGTACAAGCCGCATGAGTTGGCCGCAATTTAGTGACGTGCCACTACTATTCTGTATCGATAAATTAATTACGTTCAGTTTGATTCTTAGTTTTACCAAATTGGAAAACATTATGGTTTTATGTTAAATGTTTAAATATGAGATGTATTTTCAGTTTTCAAAATCAAAATAATGTAGAAGTCCCATACTTTTTCATTTTTACAAATTATTTGCTTAATAATTGTTCAATGTGACCCATATTAGGTATGTATTTATATTTATTTATAGTATATAATTAATATACTTACATATTTATGTATTGTTATTTATATAAAACTTAAACAATTTCAATTATGTTATTTTAAAATTAGTTTAGTTTATTAAGTATTTGTAGTCCACCACTACACTAGCTACCTCCCCACTTTTATCTAAGTTCGTACATAGTCCGTCCTATTTGGTCATTGCTTTTTTTTTCCATAAGGTGAAGTATTGGAGAACCTTTGAGATTTAACTATATTATAAACTAAATGTATCTACTTACACCTATTGTTTTATTGAATCCCTTTCAATAAAATTAGTTATCTATTGTTGCTAGATTCCTTGGCGATTAACACTCAACGGAAAATTATAATTTATCGACATGAGCTCGTAGTAGTTTGCACTTGCACTGCACTATTCCTACGTGAGAGTGAGCGCGCGATATCATTTTCTGCTTTTCGCACACGTTTTTTATTGGCTGCAGGAGTCACGTGACCTGAGATTATACGTTTTTAGAAAATGTTGCGTAATGTCATCGCAAAAAGGTTTGGTTTTGTTGCAGCAATGCAAAGTGCATATGGGTAGTTCTACGTTAAGAGGTACTATCGACGGCTACATGAAAAAATCATACATAATTTGAAAATTTGCGGAAAATATCAATCATATTTAATAATAAATAAAGTATAGATTTTACCAATGAATTACAATATCTAAATTAGCTTAGTTTAGTCATAATTTCATGTTTACCTACAAAAAAGTATCTACCCTGGCCTGTCCCTTTACTATTCTGTAACAAACTCTTCAAAATTTAACACATTACTAATTCATTAAATATCTGAGCGTTATTAATACATAAAGCAGTATAAATAACAATTATGAATATTGAAAAAAACTCTCAAATTACTTTTATTTTCTATTGAAAAAAAAATCAGTTTTTGTCCCTCATTTATTAAGTCTCCTCCCCTGCCTATTTTTCGTCCGTTATAAATGCTGCTAAAATACGTTGATGCTACAAATTTCAATAGGCAGAGCATTTGTTTTGGCATGAAATTAGCAATAAACGTCGCGAGCGCCATTCGCGTGGTGTATAATACCGCGGGTCTACTTGGAGTGGGTTGCTACTTGAAACACAGTCACTGGTAAAACTTAACACGTTTATTAACTAGTACCGAACACAATGTACTGCTCGCAATATCTTACAAGAACAACAACTAAAATATAATTCCCAACCTATTTATACATTCACATGTAACGAAACCATACCGCGATCTATTTCGACGACAACGCCATCTATCGAAGCAAATGTCAAACATTACCCAATTTTACTACATGACGCTATGACTTCGCTGCCTAAACCATAACCATACCGCCCACCAAGGACATTATGCAGAATGTCCTTATTTACTGACCGCCCACCATGCCAACAATAAAGGATCGTGGCCAAAACAAAACAACAATATCGTGAAACTACGAGTATTTAGCAAATATAAATCTGTTTACACAGTAGCCAGTATTTTAGGAATTTACAATCAACCTTATAATGAAATACAACTTACATGAACTATAAAGTAAAATTACAAATTACATCTCTGCATTATTCAGCAACTATGAATATACACAATCTTTACTTAATTTCTTCTTAACTTTCTTTTTTAACCTTGTCTCTAAACTCTTTAGTCTTTTTCCAGCAATATACTTAGACTCGCCAACTTTGTTGAACGGGTCAGCATCACACAGTGGCAATTTCACTATATATCTACCTAAGTTATTCTGCTGCTTAGTGGTACCCGTCAATATATATTCACGTTTAATTTCATCTTCCGTGAGTAATTTGTTTCCAGATGGTTCCGCTTCTGACTTACAAAACAGTTTCAACTTGTCATCAGCCTGAACACTGGAATGCATCACGGTAATATGTGAATGAATATTTGACTCAGTATCCATTTCACAAGCGCCCGATAATATCCATCCAAATGTGGTATCTTGAGCTAAAAGAGTTCCACTTATATTTCTTTTAATGCCCTCCTGAATGATTTGATTGTAAACTTCAGCCCCTAATAGAATGTCAATTTTATTGGGTCTGTGGTATTCGGGATCAGCCAAATCATCATCAGTCAAGTCTACCCATTCTATCCTAGCTACTTTTGTAGCTGGGAGAAGGGCCGTGACTGACTTCAGTACGTAAGCATTAACCCTTACTTGGATTTTGGGATCTATTTTAGACCTCAAATTAATGTCAACAGTGGACTTAGACGTTACGATTTTTTCACCCCCTACACCTAATATAGTGTGCCTTGATGGCTTCTTCTTCAATCCTAAATATTGGACTGTGGATTCCGTAACAAAAGATCCCTGTGACCCTTGGTCTAGCAAAGCCCTAATTACCTGATAGTTCCCATCTTTCGACTCAGCTTTAACCAAAGCTGTAGGTAACAGAACAGTTTTCTGACCACCTGTCGAAAGACACGAAACTACCGGCTTGCTTAACCCCTCCGCTTGAACGGTTACTTCACTATTATACTTATTTGTATCCTCCTTCATCGACCTTCCAGCGGACGATGAGGTTTCCGCGCGAGCAATACTACTAGTTTCCCCAACACTAGACCCAGAAACACCTGTTGGGTGTAATAAAGTATGGTGGCGGCGTCTACACACCTGGCACCTAAGAGTGTTTTTACAGAATTTTGCACAGTGGTTATTACAAAGACAAACAAAACACAATCTATTTTCCTGTACAAAATTACGACGGACATCATTAGTTTCTTTATGGAACTTTTTGCATAAGTCGATTTTATGACCCTCAGCACAATATGCACATGACGTGGTATCACCATTATTTTTAACAATATGAAAAGACTTAATAATCTTCTCATCACTATTTACACTAGGTTCTATATTTTCCAGACCTCTGAATCGACCTATTAAGAATTTAGAGAACTGCACGAACGTTGGTAATTCATCCGTTGGGCCTGAAGATACTTTTAACTCCCAGGCCTTCCGAGTATCTTTATCTAATTTGGCACTTATAATATGAATCACCAATATATCCCAGGATAATACATCAATCCCTATATTTTTTATAGCCTCTAAACAATCTGACGTTGTGCTTATTAATTTCTTAATTTCCAAAGCCGATTCACATACTAAATTCTTTTGACTTAACAAACGCTTCAAGATGCCGTTAGCTAAAAACCGTTTATTGTTGTACATACTATCCAACTTTTCCCAAGCAATTTGATAACTATCGGAGGACACTTTAATATTTCGCAATAGCTGTTCAGCTTCCCCAGTTAAATGTCCTCTGAGATAGTAAAACCTTTGAGCATCGTCTAGAGAAGTATTTTCATGCACAAGCCCTAAAAACAAGTCTCTAAATGTCTGCCACTCCGTATAATTACCAGAAAACATCGGTATTTTTATTTCAGGCAACTTGAAACGTGTAGCTGAACTTTCACATTTACCAATAGAACTTATTTTGCACTCTGGTTCCGTTAATTTTAATTTGCCTAGCATATCTTTTAAACCAGTTTTGTATTCGACGTACAATTCTTCCACATCGTCATATACACAATTTTTATGATAATCTGAACTAAGCAAATCACTCCTCTTAACGTGACTTATAATTTTAGTATGAGTGCTTGTAAATAAGCTCCATTGTTGCTCTAAGTTATCAAGCCTGGTTTCAACATATGGAATTGTTAACCGTTCTTTAGGGGACTTCTTATAATTACCCATAGCTTTAAGCATTTTAGCTTTTATGTCCTCCTGTAGATCACTGAACGATTCCATTATGTTATGATAAAATCTAAACAATTATTCAAAATAACAAAGTAACCAATTATTTCATAAAATTTTACAAGTCTTTCACTTAAATACACTTCGAGTCTAAATCGGGCATGGATTCCCCGTCGTTACCACTTTTCACTTAAAATATTACAAGTCCTAAAACTACGCAATAACGACTAAGTTAAATTTCCAATGGGAATAGAGTTCAAATTAACTTTCACTTTTTTAGGAATCCTCCCAGTCCTCCCACTAGACTCTTCCTGATAATAATGGCAAATGTACTCACGATTTATCCACTGATTCACTCACTGACACTAACTGCTGATGTCCCTCAGAGGAACTCTCTCTGCGATGTATTTGCACCATATGAGTGGCGCCCTCCGTGTCCACGGCCTGCTCCTCTTCTCCTCCCTTGCCTCGTTCCTCCGGCTGCTGCTGCCACCAGTAGTGCTGAACCACGCTCCACTGGCTGCTCACTGCGCCAACCGGTCTTCCACCTCCAGCTCCTGGTACCTCTCACTTGGTACCCACTGAAAGGGATTGCTCTGGACAGCGATCCACTGCCCAGTAACGATGCGAAGGGTGGTGATTTCTACCACCACCGGAAATCACCAAAAACACTCCGACCACATCCGGCTCGAAGGACCATGTATAATACCGCGGGTCTACTTGGAGTGGGTTGCTACTTGAAACACAGTCACTGGTAAAACTTAACACGTTTATTAACTAGTACCGAACACAATGTACTGCTCGCAATATCTTACAAGAACAACAACTAAAATATAATTCCCAACCTATTTATACATTCACATGTAACGAAACCATACCGCGATCTATTTCGACGACAACGCCATCTATCGAAGCAAATGTCAAACATTACCCAATTTTACTACATGACGCTATGACTTCGCTGCCTAAACCATAACCACGTGGTCTCATTGGCGGATAGTTTGACCACGCCACTCAGCTTACTCGGACGTGTCAGTGATTGCAGTATCTCCACTGGTGAGTTTTATTTATTTGTTATTTACATTTAAAGTTTGTTTGTAATATTCATTTACTTAATTTTAAGCGTAGTTTACCGTGTTAGTTTGTATTTTCGTTACGACATAGTTGATCCTGATTAATCTTAGTTTTTTTCATGAAAACGTCTCTTCCCTGCCATATTTCCCCTGCTTCATAAGATGCCAGGGTAGAGACTACGCCCAGGGTAGATAAGGAAATGAGATATTACTATATATGTTTTTTTTTTTTTAAATTTTTTAAACGTTGCCCCACACTAGGATTTTCTCCTGTGTCGTGGGTGCGTTTACAAACATATAAACTCACATACACAAACGCCCAGACCCGGAACATCTACTTGTAGATCATACAAATATTTGTTCCGTGCGGGAATCGAACCCGCGACACGCAGCGCAACAGTCCAATCACTCAGCCACTGCGCTAACCGTGCCGTCAAACTAGTACTTTCTAAACTACTGCTTTCTTAGTATTGATATATTTTTCTTAATATATGAATTTAGTTTTGCGTTAGTTTTATAATATGTAACCATTATTTAATTTTATTTTCGAAATATTTGAATAAGCTTTTGCATTGTTTTAGATCATGCCTCCTCGAAAAAAACTAACTCGTGAAGAACGTCTTGAAAAAAAGCGTCTGGCAGAACGATTGCAATACCAACGCATAAAAAATGATTCCGAAAAATATGCTTAACAGAAGGAAATGAAAGAAAAAAAGAGAAGGGAACTATTAACACCGTTAACCAAATGACACTCAGGGAAAAACGAAGAGCTAGAAAGATATGGAGAGAAAAGGCAAAACAGCGGACACGACGTTTAGCTTTTCAAAGTATTAGAAAGGCTCTTGCTACCCCACCTAGTTCGGACAACGAAGTTCCTGCTTTTTTTTATCGTGGTAATATCATCAAATGAGTCCTCCGACCCAGGGCAGGGCGGGAGGGACTGTCAGACTCGTACTGACTAAAATCCACTGTGTCCTTCACTAGCCCTTTACGTACCGGGGTCACGGTAATTCGTAAGTCCCGCGACCAAGTTTATTTTACTTTAGAAAAAAATGAAAAGATGTTACTTTTGTGGTTTTTGTAAGCAGATATTAAGTATTTTTGTTTTCTAAGTTTAATACCTAATTTAAGTTACTTAAAAAAAGACTGTATGAAAATTCAAGACTGACTTTCTATATTAGTTATAAACTATCACAAATTAGTGAATAATTAAAGTCGATTCTTACGAAATTAAGGTATTTTTCTCAATTTATCTTTCCACTGTAAAGTATGGTATCTTGTCCTGGCCTTCATGTCTCTACCCTGTACAGATTATCTCCCCTGGTCCCTTAAAATACTCGTAAAAGTAGATTAATTGACTGGCCATTCATCTACAGCATGCAAAATACCTGATTATAGTGCCGCCCTGCCTAATATCAGATGACCTCTTAACGTAGAATCACCCATATGTAGGCGTTATTGTGTATCTATTGTTTGTTTATGTGGTGGTAGCTGTGACCCGGCGACACTCGTCCCGCTATAAAATGTAGTACTATAGCATTTCTATTACCTTATTATTAAGATTTCTGTGACCGTATCGTAGCAGGTGGCGTTCTGTTGTTTCTGCCTATCTCCATGGGGAAAAGGCGTGAGTTCATGTATGTATGTTGTAAACTAGTAATATCAACTAAATTGTTTGATCACTACAGATCACTAATGTTATAAAATTCAAATTCATTAAGAGCCTAGTTGAAATACTGTCCATTATTTATTCTTTGCTCCGTGGGCAGGATTACGGCGCAAAGTAAAATATTCTCAGTGACGCAAAATGAAGTAATACGTTTCCGACCTTATGTTCTCTGTTTAATGTCGAAAATTGGTTATTTCTTTTTTTGTAAATTTTAATTTTCCTATGAAGTTTAGCGGCATCTTTGTGCTCTTTGTGCCAAAGCCGCCGGGAATTTTCAGTGCGCCTTCCAAGTATTGCGGCACACTTCCAAGCATTGTCACATAAAATGACGCAAAATTATTGTATATCGGTTATTTCGTGTTGTTTAGATTTTAGCTTTTATTTACTACTTTAAATTGAGCCGTGCATGAGGTACTACAGGTTCTGTGGTAAACGATGACCTTTCATTTGAATATCTTAATATTTATATTAATCTTATTCTAAATTAATTATGATAATTGATTGTTGGATCTTATATTGCAGTAACAAACTCTCATATACTTTTTTTACGTGGTAAAATTATCAAATGAGTCCTCCCACCCAGGGCAGAGCGGGAGGGACTGTCAGACTCGTACTGACTAAAATCCACGGTGTCCTTCAATAGCCCTTTATGTTCCGGGGTCACGGTAATTCGTACAGTCCCGCGACCGAAACGCTCATACTTAACAATTATTTTCTACTTTTTAGTTCGATTGCTATTAAAGCGTGTTTTTTTAAACTATACAGCCTGTTAGTGTAATCAGTCTTAAACTTGAAACCAGTGGTTTGGTATCACTTACAGAACGTAAATTCAATAAAAAAATAAAACCTTTTTTTTTTCAATAAAGTCTCCATTTTTCCCCAAAATTATTTCACCCTATTACGCAAAGGTAAAGAACACTCCGCGGCGCGGGGAGACTGAGGTATGCGCGGGCCCCGCGCATACCTCAGTCTGCCGGCAGTGTCGTTATCGAACGTACGTGTGTCCCGTAACAAACGCTCGCAGCGCAGCGCAAGAGTGCGCGCCGCCCCACCGTTAATTTTTCGCGCAAGTGTTAGTGTTTAGTGATTATGTCGTACACAAACGAACATAGACCGAAATGGTTCGGGTTTACGCCGCGTCGGGTGATAACCTAACTTACATCTGGACTCGTCACGCAACAAAGGTAGGTATTTTTGCCTGTCCTAAGCCAGGAAAAGTATGAAGGGAAGTTAGTTACATCACAGGTTACCTGTATTTTATTACAATGATGTAGTTAGTTAAAACTTATGTAGGTATGTAGTTAAACGGACGGCGTTAACCTGCCGCACTGGCAGGTTAACGCCCTTTGCAGTGAATACGTAACTCGGGCGCATAGTATCCATGAATTAACGGACGGTGTAGGACAGAAACATTTTTGATTTTTTTAAATAAAAATTCGTTTATTTATTTTTAAATTCAGACAAACATTTTTATAATTAAATCAACTACCTATGGTTTCAAGGTTAAGACTGATTACACTAACAGGCTGTATTGTAGAAGACATTTTCCAAAAAAAAAAAAACAACCAAAAAATAAAATATTGAACAACTTTCAAAATGAGAATCAAGAAGCCGAAGTCAAAGTAGAAGTCGAAGTCAAAGTCGAAGTCGAAGTCAAAGTCAAAGTCAAAGTCAAAGTCGAAGTCAAAGTCAAAGTCAAAGTCAAAGTCGAAGTCGAAGTCGAAGTCGAAGTCGAAGTCGAAGTCGAAGTCGAAGTCGAAGTCGAAGTCGAAGTCGAAGTCGAAGTCGAAGTCGAAGTCGAAGTCGAAGTCGAAGTCGAAGTCGAAGTCGAAGTCGAAGTCGAAGTCGAAGTCGAAGTCGAAGTCGAAGTCGAAGTCGAAGTCGAAGTCGAAGTCGAAGTCGAAGTCGAAGTCGAAGTCGAAGTCGAAGTCGAAGTCGAAGTCGAAGTCGAAGTCGAAGTCGAAGTCGAAGTCGAAGTCGAAGTCGAAGTCGAAGTCGAAGTCGAAGTCGAAGTCGAAGTCGAAGTCGAAGTCGAAGTCGAAGTCGAAGTCGAAGTCGAAGTCGAAGTCGAAGTCGAAGTCGAAGTCGAAGTCGAAGTCGAAGTCGAAGTCGAAGTCGAAGTCGAAGAAATCAGTTAGGTCGAAATCAGTTAGGTCGAAATCAGTTAGGTCGAAATCAGTTAGGTCGAAATCAGTTAGGTCGAAATCAGTTAGGTCGAAATCAGTTAGGTCGAAATCAGTTAGGTCGAAATCAGTTAGGTCGAAATCAGTTAGGTCGAAATCAGTTAGGTCGAAATCAGTTAGGTCGAAATCAGTTAGGTCGAAATCAGTTAGGTTTTTTTTTTTTTTTTTTTTTTTTTTTTTTTTTTTTTTTTTCTTATTCCTCTGACCGTGGGTCAAAGACTATATTAGCTAGGGTTCACTTTCACTCCAGTTCTCTCTTTTATTCCTCTCGCACTTTTATTCCGCATACTGTATCTTTCTTTCTTACTTCTCTTTCAAGCTTTATTCCGGTGGGGTTCCGGTCTACTCGATCTATGCTATTTACTTTATTTTCTATTTATTTTCTTAGGGTTAGGGATTACACGTTACACATTTTCTTTATTTTCAGTTTACAATTCTTTATTTCGACTGATACAAAACTGCTACTAATTTTCTTACTTTCTAGTTCACATGCTATCTTATTTAACTTATTTTATACTTATTAATATCTTATATCTATTACACTTTTTTAGTACATTTTAACCTTATGTTGTAGTTTATGTTACCAGAAGATAGCGACTTGCATTTACAGGGTTGTTTCTCGATATATTATATGCTATTATAAAATCAAGGCCTACATTTGGTCTTAAACTATGCTTATTCTATATTACATTTAATACATTATTCAGGTTTGTATGGTGCACATTATATTACAACATAATATATGTCATCATACTATTTATTGCTTGTTCCGTTTTATGACCGTCTTAACAATTTTCAAGCAGTAGTATATGAAGTTATTTCTACATTTACTTGCCATGATTTCTTTGATATGTTCCAGGGTTAAAGTCATATCCAGTTTCTGTTCAATCTGGTACCTTTGATATGCAAAGTCTGGGCATTCTAGTATAAGGTGTGGGACGGACTCACCTACGTTGGGGTCGCAGGCGCAGGAGGGACTCTCCTTACACTTAAAGCGGCTTAAGTATTCGGAGAATCCCCCATGGCCGGTGAACAGCTGAGTACCTAGATAGCTCGGTTCCAGTTTACGGATGATGCGGTGCGCCGCGGTCACATCCGGGAAGAAGATTTTAGTGATACTAGCGACTGTTCCAGATTTATATCTTGCGTCCCATCCGCGAATCGACTGCTGTCGTAGCTGTCGCTTCGCGAATGAGACGGGGAACAGGTCGTAGTGTGGTCTTCTTTTTAAGGGTGCTAGGGCGGCCTCCTTGGCGAGCTGGTCTGCCCTTTCGTTTCCCTCCAATCCTGCGTGTGCTTTGATCCAGAACAAATTGATAACTTTGTTCTGTCGAGAAGAGTTGTGAATGTTCTCTCGTGCTTCAACGGCTAACGGATGGAGGGAACTAGGGTTAGTGATGGTCTGAAGTGCCGCCATTGAGTCGCTATATATCCCGAATGTGACCGCTTTCTGCTTATTGATATATCTCGTTGCTTCGCAGATGGCCAGCAGCTCTGCTTGGTATACCGTACAGTAATTCGGCAGGCAAAGTTTTTTGGTTTGGGTCTCTACGGCGCCCTTCCATATGGAGAGCGCCGCTCCGACCCTTCCTTCGACTTTGCTGCCGTCGGTAAAGATTCTTACTGCACAGCTACTGTTTGCATCTACGTCGCTCTGGTCTTTGAGACAGATCAATCCCAGCTCCGCGATCGCTGCGGGGTGTGGCGCTTCTGTTGCTGGCGTTAACCGCTCGATCCCCCTGTCCCCCAATTCAGGCAGGGCCTCCCCCCTCTTGATCCTGTACAGCGAGGCTACCTCGCGCACGCGTAGATCAAGTGGGAGCAGTCCCGCCAGGATTAATGCTGAGTTCAGGGAGACCGTGCGATAAGCCTTGCACATCTTCTGTGCGAATCCTCGTTGAACGACGCCGAGTTGTTTCTGCACCCCGAGTTTCTCAGCTGCTGGCGCCCATATACTCGCCGCGTATAGAATTATGGGCTCGACGGTCGCCACGTAAATTGTGCGAATCACCTCAGGGTGTAGACCCCAGCTTGCCTTGGCCGCTCTTGCAAGCTGTTTGTACACGTTCACGGCTTTTTGGCAGACACTTGATACATGTTTTTTAAAGGTGAGCTTGTCATCAAGCGTTACCCCCAAAATTTTGATGTGTTTTGACATGGCAATGTCGGTCCCGCCCATGCCCAGGCGTGGGGTGTCGAATTTTAGCTTGCGTGTTATGACCATTGCATTGGTTTTGTGAGGCGCAAATCTGAGCTTATTTTCGACCCCCCAGGCCCGGACCAGTTCGAGAGCGGCATTGGCATGTCTCTCCACATGTTGTGCCGTATGACCGTCGAACACCATAACCACGTCGTCGGCGAACGCCTGAACGTAGTGTCCTTCAGCCAAGAGAGTGTTCAGCAGGGGGTCTAACAGTACATTCCATAGTGTGGGTCCAGCTATGGATCCTTGGACGCACCCTTTGTTGGTCGCCTTGGTGTAGGTTTCACCGTTGTATCTGACAGTTACTTTCCTCTCGTCCAAGTAACTGTCAAAAACCCTCCTTATGTTGAGGGGACATTTCAACTTAGCCAGTTGGATTCTTATCGCTGGCCACCAGGCACTGTCGAAGGCGCCCTCTATATCCAATGACACGACGGTTATTATTTTCTTCTCGTCTAGTTTTGTGTTTATGTGTTGCATTAGTTTATAGAGGGCGTCTTCGCAGCTTTTCTGGGGCATGAATCCAAACTGATTTGGGTTGAGTTTGGGCAGTAAATGGTGCCTTAATCTGGCGACCAACATCTTTTCAAAGATTTTACCCATCACTGGTAAGAGTCCTATAGGGCGATACGACTTGGGTGACTTGTACGAATCCTTCCCTGGTTTCCTCAACACGATGACCTCAGCCCCCTTCCAGATTACCGGAAAGTGGTGAAGCTGCAGGCACTTGTTGAGTACTCCCAGGAAAAGTTGTGGATCCGTTCTTATTGCGTGACTGCAGATGTCTGCGGTGAAGCCGTCAGCGCCGGGAGCTTTCTTAGGGTTTAAGGAATCCAGTGCGGTGAGCAGTTCCGTTATTGTAAACGGGGGGTCATCCTGTACCTCTGATGACTGGAGGTTCACTTCGTTTGCTCGGTTCCTTATCTCCTGGTGCATCCGGTTGTCATTCTCCCTAAGGTCTTCGGGGTAGAATGTCTTGGCTAACAGCTCCACCGAGCCCCTAGCGTCGAGTACGTTGCCATTCTCCTCCAGTGGTATGTCTTCCACTCTCTTGGCTGTCCTACCTATAACGCGATAAATTCCCTCCCAGACATTTTCTTTATCCTGTTTCTGGCAGAATTCCTTCCAACTTTCGATTTGGGCCTCCTTGGCCTTTGATTCGTACTCGTCTCTGGCTTGAATATAAGCGCTAATTACACTCTGCTTGCGTATCGGTGCGGCGTTCCTGATCCTGCGTTTCTTAGTGGTGACTAGTCGCTTCATCTGCGCGAGTTCCTCAGTCCACCAAGGGAGGGTAAGTGTCTCGGTGTTATTTTTGATTGGGATAGCTAAGTTACAAGATTCTGTGATGGCCTTTTGAAATTTATTTATGAAATTGTCTAGTTGTTCTACAAGGTTAATATTGAAAATTTTTTCGGACTCTAAATTGTGTTCTATTTTTAGTTCGTTTAGTTTTTCTTGGAATAATTTCCAGTCGGCTTTTTTGGTATTATAGACTCTAGTCGTTCTTTTGACGCTTACCCCTGTGGATTTTTTCAGCCTGATGTTAAAGCTGATGGCATTGTGATCGGCACATGTGAGGTTTTCTGCGACTTTCCAGTCTTCCACTAGGTCCAGCATATCGAGAGTGCAGGCCGTCACGTCAACGAAGCTAGTGTAACGCTTTCCGCCACGAATCGTGTCGAAAGTTGGGGTGTCCCCCACGTTAAGCGTGTGGAACCCGAGCTCATGGAGCGCACCTGCCATGTCCTCTCCTCTATTGTCAACAACCGGGCTCCCCCACCAGGTGCTCTTTGCGTTCGAGTCGCCTCCGATAATTAGCCTCCGGGTTGTGGCTTTGGCTATCTTGGTGAGGTGATCCAGGTACGGCTCTATGGGCAGGTCCGGTTCGAAGTAGTATGAAGCCAATGTGAGTTTCCAGTTTCTAGTACTTATGCTCACCACTACGATGTTGTTTGTGGTGAGCTCAGGGTGTTGGGTGACGTCTATGTCTGGGTCGAATATGGCAATTGCTGCCTTGACAGTACCTGTACCGGTGTTTTGGAAAATTCTCACTCCACGGTATGACTTCATACTATCCGTCCCGCCCACGTATGGTTCCTGGATCAGTGCTATCGCAACTTTTCTTCGAGTAGACTCGACCATCAGCTCCTCCGTAGCCAGCTTCCTCCTTTGGAGGTTGCATTGGAGCACCTGGTAACGGTGTTGATCTTCCGGGACGCCCTTAGCAGTAGGCTATGGACATGCGCGCTATTACGTCGCGTTTTTTACGAATGGGGCAGTCCTGGCTGAAGGCGTTGTGAGTGTTGCGACCGAGATCTGCTGCTGTGCAGTTCCTGCACGAGGGTTCGCCTCCTGCAAGCCAGTCCGAGCACTGCGCCCTAAGGTGCGGTCCCCCACAGTGGCTACAAAGGTCAGCTGGAGCCGCACAATACTTTTTACTATGACCATAGCCAAGGCACCTTGAGCACTGTACCAGTGGCGACTGGTCGAAGACTCGGATGCGCTGCAGGTCTATATATATTGCTCCCGCCTCGGTCGCCCTCTTCCATATAGCTGGAGATACGCTCAGGACAATATGGCTGGTGTGAGGATTTCGGGCTTTCTTTTTATATTTAATTTCAATCCTGACCTCGGTTTCTTTTAGTCCTTGAAAGATGTCCTGATTTTGCCTCCTGAAGGCTTTTAAGACCTCCTCATCGGTGTTAACCGAGAGGACGTCCGCGAGCCTCAGGAGGGGGTCACGATTCTTTACTTCCTCTACCACCAGATTTTTACCGGCGCCCTCAATCCTCTGCTTGATTTTCTGCCTGTCCGCTTCGGTGTTGCAGCTCATGATAACCTTCCTGTCCTTTCCCTTTCGTGTCCTTTCTACCCTGATCCATCCCTCTTTTGCGTTTACTGCCTCCCGGACCTTGGTTAGAACGTGGTCGCCTGTGTCTTTCTCGTCATTAGACGTTATGACCACTGAGTGCAGTGCGCTCCGTGGTTGTGGGGGCAGGGTAGACTGGACTGCCACTGCTTCCGCGTAGGATTTGGTGCTTAGGATCTGCTGGTGGTGCTGCTCCAGATTATTTTTGAGCTCGTCCATTTTTCTGCCGTTTTCGGCGAGAAGACGGCTTTGCTCTTTTAACTGTTCGATAATGTACTGGTTACCTTCCGATATATCCCTTGGGACAGTCTTGTCCGGGGTGGTCAAGGTGACCTCGGGAGTCATCGGTTCGCCAGTATTACGTTTAAGCCTCTTTATTTCGGCATCGGCTTCTTTGATAATCTGGAACAGCTTTTCAACAGCCTCCAACACATTTGTTTTAATGTCCGACCTTAAATTTCTGGAGTTGCCTATATTCGTTCTTGCTTTAATCATGTTTGCCTTTCCTTCGGCAAGACGGTTTGAGATAACCTGTCTCGGCAAAATCTGAGGATCTGTCTTGCTGGTTGACGGAGTCAGGTTTGATTGGTCAGATCCCGCCGCCTCCAGCTTCTCTACGCTACGTCTAACATTGGTCGCTAGCGTTTGCGTTCTTGGTGGAGATTTTCTAGACGGGAGAGTCTGCGTCTTAGGCGGGGATCTCTTCTCCGTTTCCTCAGTGGGTTTCGCCGGTGTTCTTGGCATCATCGTCAGAGGAATGCGTCAGAAGATGTGAAAGTGCAACAGTGTAAAGGGCTGTCGACTTTGTCTACACACAGTGTAAAATTGTGTGCAGTCAGCAATGGAGTGAATAAAATAAATATAAAGTCAAAGTAAATTGCCGAAAATCCGGTCAACGGTCATAAAAGGATCAGGTTGACAAGTTTGACTCAATAGAGTCACCGTAAAACACCTTAAAACTACAATTAAGAATATAAAATAGAATTATAAAGTAATATATAAGAAAAATTTTGTAGAGTCGTGCTCTACGTGGTATCGGGTCGTAATAGGGCTGCTCTCTGCCCCAAAAGAAAAGGTTTGTGAGCAAAAAAGAAAAATAAAAATTTTTATTGACTCTATGTAGAGTCAATAAAGTGCCTCACCGGAGAGGTCTCGCCGAGCCCTTCAAAATGACACCAAACACGACCCCCGTAGCCCAAAGGGTTTTGGAGATACAGGAGATTAAAAATTTGGGATAGTCGACAGGATAGTCACCGCAAATTGGATACTCGACTATATCTCTCCAACCCCTAGGCCGAATAGTGTCGAGTTTGGGTTCAAAGTAGAGTGCTCGACGAGCTCTAACAGTTGAAATAATTTTCAGCACCCTGAAAATTTTTTCAGCTGAAAATGCCTGAAACTGATCTCGTCGGGAAGCCGGTATCAGGCCCTGATCAACACAGGAAACCCCGACTCTCTACGACAAACCGTTCCGGAGCTACAGGCGTTTGAGTGTTTCCAAGATGGCCGCCGTAGCTGTCAATGTCGATGTTTGACCTAGGATAACTCCGGTTGTGTCTGCCGTAGAAAGCCCGAGTTTGGACTCGCTTGCTTCGGCCCAACTTGCTCCGTTCGCTGAGACTATTTTCAGGAACCTGAAATTTTTTGCCTCTGAAACCCCTGAAACCGGAGTAAGGAGGAAGATACTATGCCTCTGAGCACACTTCTGAAATCAGATTTTAAAAATCTCAACGGGTTCAGGAGCCAGAGCAGGTTCAATTTTGACAAGATGGCCGCCGAGCTGTCAAAACCCAAATTAAACCCCCGATATCTCCGCCTTTTGCGGTCGTATCGGAACGCGGTTTTGGGTGTACAGGTCGGCCCCACTCTGCCCAACGTCCTAGATGTGTTTCAGGCCTGAAAAAAGTTTCAGCCCGAAAACTCCTGAAAAGTGTGCAGAGGTGAGCCTCAAGTGATGCTACTTATTACAGTCAAAACCGCAGCTTCGTGGGACTTATGGTTCCGGAGTTATTGACGAGGCAAACGAGTATCCCTCTTTAACAAAATGGCCGACTTTTGTTAAAATCGGCAATTCCAGGGCTACCTAGGCCGAGTTTCGGCTTAAATAGGTCACAATATATATTCTAAACAGGTATCTCTCCCAAAAAAGTGTATTTTTCTTATTAATTTTGATTTATGAGCAAAAAACACTGAAAATTAAGTAACTTTATGATGACTTTACCAAAAATTTTGAAAAAAATACTGAAATTATCTAAAAATACCCTTCTTTAAGATGAGATAATAAAATAAATTTTAAAACCATATCCTAACATAAAAAAAATCAAATTCAGGTTTTTGACGATTTTTTGTCACTATTTTAAAAGGGGCTAGTCTAAAAATTCTAAAATTAGAGTCTTGACGTCTTCTGACGAGCGCGCACCAGGCTGCAGTTGCAGAATTTTAAAAAGATTCTTCAGTCAGAAGTTATGATGGTCCGAATTTGGTACTTTTAACATTGAATAGTAAATTTTGGGAATGTCCAAAAATTCAAATTTTTGTTGCACTCGCCTTGTGTCATGAAGGTCCTGTTCGGTGCCGATTTCCAGTCCGCTAGCTCCACCCCTTCCACTTTTTCAGGCCACGTGCTTTTTTGAAAAAGCTGAATATCTCGGTGATTTGCGGTGTCACGGCGATTTTCAGTGACCCAGATGACAGGGGACCAAGATGCCGAAGATATTCCGTGACAAAATCAGGGGGTCGTCGATCGCGTTTGAGCAGCGTTTGCGTTTTAAGTTTTTTCACAATTCACTTAACCTCACAAAACACGGTTTTTCACTTAAAACTTTTCAGGTGATGGTGGCCGGTTAAGATGGGACACGGCACTTTGTGGGGCTCAATTTTCCGCACCCAATGACACCTCACTTGTTTCGTTATGTGCACAAAAACCTATTTTTACTTAATTTTTTATGCGGAGCGCGTGGAGTTTTGCTGCTTCCAGCTCGAGAGACCGAGTGCAACTCAAAAAAATCTGTTAGGTTAGGTTAGGTTTTTTTTTTTTTTTTTTTTTTTTTTTTAGTAGGCAGGAGTGGGAAATCCCTTCGGACACCTCGACTATCTCACGGAAATTGTGAGACAGTCGAGGTAGTGCGGGACTTGAACCCGCTAAAACCCACTCCTGCCCCGCCAGTGTACCTCTAACGAAGTCAGAGACCTTACTTACTGGTTTTTATTGTTACGGCTGCAGGCGGCCGAAGAGGCCACTTTGAATTTCTGTCGCTTGCTGATGGCTTCTCAACTAGCATGACGCTTTCTACTGTTTACTGCTAAATATTTTTCAGAATGTATTTTTGAATGAGTTTTATTACTATTTATTTATTATTAACTTTATTACTATTTATTTATTATCAACTTTATTACTATTCATTGTTTCTCAGTTACTTTTCTCCTATTGCCTTTATTTTGGCCCGCACGCTTAACAGTTTTAGCCCTAGTATAATCGCAGACAAAACACTACAGTATTGGCTGTTTGCCGCTTGTGCGATATATGAACTGTATACTAATTATACGGCTAAATATCGCCTAAACAGGCTCTACGGTATTTTGTTCCGGGCTCGACACAATTTGGCGATTCCACAGAAGTTGACTCATGGTCCAGCACAACTCCAGTCACTTTCTTAAGAGTGCCCTTCCCCGTACGACGAACGGCAACGCGAGCATAACCAAAAAGCTTGTTGTTTCATCCAGCGCAATGTCAGAACAAGAGGCAAAGCGAAAAGAGAGAGATAGCGCCTGAGCGCTCGCGGGCACTCGGCCGGTAGCGAGCCATTCATAAAATAAAACCGTATCGCGCGCGTGCCTCGCTACACGCTACGCACATTTACTATAGTTTTGTACATTTCTCTAAATGCAGGTTCATAAAAACTTACATTTATTACGTATTATTAGCCTCGAAGATATGTGTGTGTTGTATTTTTACCAATCTAGGTACCATGCTATTTTGACAACATGGAAATTATAACATAGTATTTTTTGCATATACCTAAGTACCTCATGGGCGAACAAAGAAAGTCAGACTGATTCTCGTAAAATCTTTTTAGTAAAAACTGCGCTACTAAGAGTCGGCCAATTCGCTGTAAGTTCACTCGGCGACACATCAAGCTATACATATCCACTATAACTTGGCCTCGCTTTGTATCAATTTCCAGTACAATGAAATATCTACATAAACTGGTTTTGCATAGATTGATTGGTCGTCACGCACAACGTCAACACTCGCATCACATATATACTGTACGCAGTTCGACCCATGATATACCTAGGTACCCTAAACAGAGCACAAAAATGTATAGGTATAATTTATTCTAGTTATGAAGTAGCAGTAGGTACAAGCAGAATAACTTTTTTATCTACCCAGTCTGTCTGAAATTAGGTAGGTAACGTACCTACTTGTATACAATACACATACAGTATGTGAATATCTACAAATGTATGTTTGTGGGGGTTAATTTGCACCGTAGTAAAGGCGGCAGTCTAAATACAGTTGGGTATGTATTTTTTATTATAAACAACTTTGTTACATTTTGTAAAAAATACATAAAAAATATCGGTTGTCGAGAAGATTCCGATTTCCTCCAAACACCAGTTTTTCAGAAATGTTTGAAACTTTAGTAAAAAAAAATATTATCCCACTAATATTAAAAAGAGAAGAGTTATTTTTTTGTATGTTTGATGCGAATAAACACAAATTTTCAAAAATATTTCACCGTTGGAAAGGTATCATCAATCATGAAAATCGGTTCACCCAGTCGGTCGTAATGCGGTAACAAACATAAAAAATGATAACCTCCTCCTTTTTTTGAAGTCGGTTAAAAACTATCCTATGTTCTTTCTCACGGGCACGCCGCAATCGCGGCGGTAAGACCCCTCTTTGAGGAGTGGCTGGATAGGCGTCACGGCGTCCTGACCTACCGCATTACGCAGGTCCTCACCGGACACGGAAGTTTCAGGAGGTTCCTGTGTCTGATAGGGAGGGAAGAAACGCCTGGGTGTCACCACTGCGAGGATCGTCCGGAGGAGCATACGGTGCAGTACTGCCCCGCTTGGGCAGAGCACCGCCGTGTCCTCACGACGGCGATAGGCGGAGACCTCTCGCGCCCGGCATTGGTCGAGGCCATGCTGCGGGGCGAGACGGAGTGGGAAGCGGTCGCCTCCTTCTACGAAGCAGTCATGCTCGTGAAGGAGGAGGCGGGCCGCCTGAGGGAGAGGACAGCGTCCTCCCTCCACCCCAGCCGCAGTGGTAGACGCCCACGGCGTCGGATGTCGCAAGACGATCTCCGGCCACCGTAGGCGCGGGCATGCGGGCAGCGAGTAATGGGCGACTCGCTGTCCGCCCATGGACCATGCCCGGGTCGACGGCGCGTTGTGTTCCACGCGCGCCTCAAAGAGTGTCAGCATAGTGACGGGGCCTGTAGAGGGCCAAAGCCTGCCGGGGTCGCGGGACCAAGGGATTACCGTGACCCCGGTACGTAAAGGGCTTTTTTTGTTTTTTTTTTTGCGTGTTAAAATCATCAAATGAGTCCTCCCACCCAGGGCAGGGCGGGAGGGACTGTCAGACTTGTACTGACTAAAATCCACGGTGTCCTTCACTAGCCCTTTACGTACCGGGGTCACGGTAATGGAAAAGTCCCGCGACCCCGGCAGGCTTTGGCCCTCTGCAGGCCCCGTCACTATGCTGACACTCCTTGAGGCGCGCGTGGAACACAACGCGCCGTCGACCCGGGCGTGGTCCATGGTTGGGCTGCGAGTCGCCCATTACTCGCCGCCCGCATGCCCGCGCCTACGGTGGCCGGAGATCGTCTGGCGACGTCCGTCGCCGTGGGCGGCTACCACTGCGGCTGGGGTGGAGGGAGGACGCTGTTGTCTCCCTCACGCGGCGCGCCTCCTCCTTCGCGAGCATGACTGCTTCGCAGAAGGAGGCGACCGCTTCACACTCCGTCTCGCCCCACCCAGTGCAGGGCGGGAGGGACTGTCAGACTTGTACTGACTTAAATCCACGGTGTCCTTCACTAGCCCTTTACGTACCGGGGTCACGGTAATGGATAAGTCCCGCGACCCCGGCAGGCTTTGGCCCTCTGCAGGCCCCGTCACTATGCTGACACTCCTTGAGGCCGGAGATCGTCTGGCGACGTCCGTCGCCGTGGGCGTCTACCACTGCGGCTGGGGTGGAGGGAGGACGCTGTTCTCTCCCTCACGCGGCGCGCCTCCTCCTTCGCGAGCATGACTGCTTCGCAGAAGGAGCTTCCCACTCCGTCTCGCCCCGCAGCATGGCCTCGACCAATGCCGGGCGCGAGACGTCTCCGCCTATCGCCGTCATGAGGACACGGCGGTGCTCTGCCCAAGCGGGGCAGTCCTGCACCGTATGCTCCACCGTGTCCTCCGGACGATCCTCGCAGTGGTGACACCCAGGCGTTTCCTCCTTCCTTATCCGACACAGGAACCTCACGAAACATCCGTGTCCGGTGAGGACCTGCGTCATGCGGAAGGTAAGGACGCCGTGACGCCTATCCAGCCACTCCTCAAAGAGGGGTCTTACCGCCGCGATTGCGGCGTGCCCGAACGTAAAGGGCTAGTGAAGGACACCGTGGATTTTAGTCAGTACAAGTCTGACAGTATGGGTGGGAGGACTCATTTGATGATTTTAGGTACCACGATAAAAAAAAAAAAATGTCCTTTCTCAAGTTCCAAACTATGTCCCAAATTCACACAAATCGGTTCAGTAGTTTAGGCGTGAAGAAAAGACAGACAGTCAGACAGAGTTACTTTCGCATTTATAATATTATATATATAATATATATATATAAATATATAATATTATATATGAAATATATAAATTATATATAAATATATAATAAAAAAGATTATATAAATGCCAATGCAGTAGAAGGTGTTTTCCAAACTGGGAATAGATATGCCCAATTCACTAATGCCAGGTTCGTTTCACATTATAAATCAATAATCCTTTCGCAAGCAAAAACAAAATCGTTGTAGTAGGTAAAACAGAATTCACTCAAAATAAAACGCAACAGAACACACGTACGCGCAGTCAACAAATTCAATACCTACTAACAATTCCGAGAGGCCCGGGAGCCGAGCTGCCATTCAACTCCCGCGTCTCACCCCGCCCGACCCCGCTCGACTCGTCCCCCGCGTACCTCTTACCGCCACATGGCGAACAAGCAAGTGAGAACGCGATAAAATTGAAAGAAAAATAGTGTGCGGAAATTACATAAAACTTGTTCTAAGAAATACGTGTTTTTTCGTAAGCCTTACAAGATTTTGAAAAAAAAGTTTTACATTTAGAAACTCCATTACATTTACAAGGTTTCTATGCAAATATTTCTTTCCGGTTACAATTAATGAGTACATTATAAACGCTCAAACTTCATATAAAATTTGTGCAAAAAAGCTGATTTTTGGAGGCTTGTACTGAATTTGTTTCTTAAAATTTTGATTTCGCGTTTTAATAGAAACCTAGATATAGTGCACAAGATACCTATTAGTTCAAAAGTTTCAAAGAAATATCTGTTACAACGCCATAATCACGTACGAGCGTTTGTATGAAAAGATAGACGGGTTGGCCGCTCTTAAGAGAGTGACTCCAGTTACTACCTCTCATTGAGCCAACCTCTGTGGTTCGCTCAATGCGTTTGCTCTCTCGTTGTGTCGTTCCCGGTTTCGCTATGACGCGGAAAGTGGGTGCGCCCGCAACGTTAGCAATAAGCAATTGCTTCCCTAGCGAACGCATCCCACTTCCCGCGGATTGGGCACTCGCTGCTAAAGGCATCGTGCCGGTGCTCCCCCAACTTGGCTCTGGTGCAATTCACGCAGACCGCTGCTTCGCCGCTCTGCTTGACTGGGCAGTCCAACCTAAGGTGTGGACCACCGCAGTGGCTGCAGAGGTCGGCCGGCTCTGTGCAGAAGCGCTTACCATGGCCGAATGCCAAGCAGCGGGTGCATTGCACTAGAGGCGTCTGGTCTTCGACGCGCACTCTCTGGAGGTCAATTCGGAGTTTACCTCCTTCGAGTGCCCTCCTCCATATCGTGGGGGATACACTTAGCACAATGCCATTAACGTGCGGGTTGCGTGCTTTCTTTCTATACTTTACAGAAACTCTCAGCTCCGCGCCGTCGAGTCCGCGGAAGATCTCCCGGTTCTGGTTTCTGAGGGCTGCAAGTACTTCCTCGTCACTATGTACTGAAAGGACATCCCTCAGAATCAGAAGCGGGTCGCGATTTTTCACGTTCTCGACGACGAGGTTCCCTCCGGCCGCCTGCAGTCGCTCCCTGACTTTACTCCTCTCTTCTTCTGTTGCACACCCCACGATGATCCTACGGTCCTTGGCCTTCCTGACGCGTTCTACCCGAACCCAGCCATCCTTCGCATCCACCGCTCTCCTGACCTTTTCCAGGATCTCGTCACCCGTGTCCACTTCCTGCGTGGAGGAAACCACCACCGAGTGCAGTGTCGTCAGCTCCAGAGCTTTCGCTCCGGTGTGGCTTTTGTTCGAGGTTACTACACTCGCGTAGGTGCCACCCTCCACGCTTACTTTGCTGGCCAGACTGTCTCGGAGTTCATCCATCTTATTAGAGTGGTCTTTCAACTCCGAGATATGCTCCTTGAGGGTGTTGAGGAGCTCAGCCTGGCCAGCAAGAATCTCGGTGGAGACGGGTGGGGAACTATGGACAGCGGTGGACGCGGCGGTCGTCGGCTCTGGCACGGCCGCAGCCGCGCCAGGGGCCCGCTCGAGCTCCGCATCCTCAACCAGCTCAAAAAGCCTTTCTAGGGCCTCAAGCACCGCGTTCTTGATGTTGGTCTTGAGGTTGGGTTAGGTTAGGTTAGGTTAGGTTAGGTTGGGGTGCTAGGTCAGAAAACCTCCTCGTGTGCCTGTCGGCTGCTTGTCCCTTTTGATACGTCGGGAGGGAACGGCAGCTGGCAGGACGGTGCATCCTGGGCGCGGCAGTGACGTTCTCCGAGAAACTGGAAGAAGATTTCTTCATCTTGTTTAGCGGGGAAATTCACTGTCGTGGCGAATAGTCTGACACTGGAGGGGTCCCATTTGGACCGGTGGGGGCGTTGTTCCGCGTGTTCCTCTGTCTTGCAGAGGGCACAGTGGAGGAGCATGGACGGGCCCGGTGTGCACTTGCACTGCCTCCGGGCAGACAGGGAGGGACTGTGCCCTTCCTTGTCGCCGTCATAAATCTCGTAATCCCGATCCTGATCGGGACCGAGGGCCTCGGCTTAACTGCCCGGGCCACGAGGTAGAAAACCTCTATAAAAAGTCACCCCGAATCTCAAGCGGCGGAGCACCGCGAGGAGATGTATGGCTGACGGGTGTTCTTATGAACAATCAGTCGCTAGTGCTACCCTCGCCAGGGTACCGGCCGACCCCCTGGCGAGTAATAAATGCTTAAGGCTTACCTGGGTACAGGGGTCTCTGCCCAGGTGGACCCTTTATTTCCCCCATTCTCGTGGGTACTATATGGATACCAAAATTTTTAAACAAAACGATGTAGAGAAGGAGGGAAGGGAGGAGAAGGAGAAGGAGGAGACGGGAGCAAGGAGTGCTCCGGGGTGCTCTAGAGAGCCAGTAGTGGTTCTCCAGAGGCTGCCCTCTAATGTGGACGAGATGTCCACCTCGGACACCGCCTCCACATTGGCGGAGGAGGTGCCCGCCGCTTCAGTCAAATTTTGGCGCAAGCGACGGGCCCCACCAGTAGTGGCTGAAGGATCCGGAGACGACAACGACTCCAGCGACGACATGACGGACGAGGGAGCGACTGCTAGGAAAGCACTCGCCTCCTCGTCCTCCAAAAGAGGAAGAGGACGCCCAGCGTCGACAGGCCAATTCATTGGCCTGTCCAAGGCTCGGCGCGAACTGGCGGAGGCGAAGAAGGCTGCCGCCAAACAGGAGAGGGCAGAGGCGGACGAAAGGGAGGTGGCCGAGTTGGCCCGCAAATTGTCCGGACGTATCACGCGATTGTCCGAGACTTCCTCCGCCTCTGCAGTCTCTGCGGTCTCGGAGAGGGAGACGGAGGACCTGCTGGCCGGAGAACTGGCCAGCAGGATGCAGGACGCCGTGGCGGCCATTAAAAGGGTCGCCAAATCGTCAAAAGGTTTGAAGGGCACCTTCCAAAAAGCCCTAAAAGATGCGGCAGCCTCCATCTCGGAGACCGCAGAGGTGCTGCTGACCCGCACCTCTTCCGAGGAGACCGCGCGATTACAGGCGCAGAACGCCCGTCTGTCGGCCCAGCTGGCCGGGCTCCGCAGAGAGCACGAGGCGTTCCGAGCGGAGCTCGCTGCGCTGCAGACCGAGCGCAAAAAGGAGGACGTGAGGCAGCCGGAGGAGTCGGAAGTGGTGCGGCTCCTCAGGAGCGAGCTCGAGAGCTACCGAGCCCGCTTCGACGTCCTCGAGCGGCAAATGCTGCGCCCTCCCCTGGCCACAGACGGGCCTTCAAAGCGGGCGGCCGCTACTTTCGCAGCCAAAGCTGCAGCGCCGACCTCGACTCGGCCAACTGAGGTGGCAGAACCCGCTGCCAAAGAGCCTGGCGTAGCCGGACGAAAAGGCAAAGGGGCTGGCAAGAGGGCGAAGGCTGCAGCCGCAGCTGTCCCTGTCCCTAATGCCGAGACAGCGTCCTCGGCTCCCAGGGCTCCCGAAACTGAGGCACCGACAGCTCCCCAGCAGAGCCAGTGGGAGACTGTCGGAGCGAAGAAGAAGGCAAAAAAAGCGGCGAAGAAGAAGGCCAAGAAGGCGGCCAAACAGAAGGAAGCGGAGAAGGTGGCCAAGGTCCGCGCCCCCCGCTCCACGGCTGTAGTACTTACTTTGCAGCCTGGAGCGGAGGAGAGGGGCATGACCTATGCTGCGGTCCTGACGAAGGCCAAGGCTTCAATAAGCCTCGGCGACCTCGGCATAGCGGGCCTCCGCTGCAAGCGGACTGCTACCGGAGCTTGCCTTCTAGAGGTGTCCGGCGCCACGAGTGGCCCGAAGGCAGACGCTTTGGCCGAAAAAATCAGGGCGCAATTCGAGGAAGGCGAGCTCCGGGTGTCCAGGCCTACGAAGTGCGCCGACCTGCGTATCGCAGGCTTGGACGACTCTGTCTCAGTCGAGGAGGTCGTGGCTGCCGTGGCGAGGGCGGGAGAGTGCCCGCCCAGTCAAATTAAGCCCGGCAAAATCCGCCCGGGCTTTCGAGGCATGAGCTCTATAGTTCTGAGCTGTCCTGTGGCGGCGGCGCAGAAGCTGGCGGACGGGCGCCGGCTGCTCGTGGGGTGGGTATCGGCACAGGTAAAACTGTTGCCTGCAAGAGGTACGACGTGCTTCCGGTGCTTGACGGACGGCCATGTCGGAACGCAGTGCGTCTCCGACACTAATTACCGTGACCGGTGCTTCGGATGCGGTCAGCCCGGACATATGGTCGCCTCTTGCACGGCCCCGCCCCACTGCTTAGCTTGTGCAGCGATGGGCAAGCCTGCAGGGCATCGGGTTGGCCGAAAGCCATGCGTCGCACCCAACGGCAAAAGGAAGGGGAGGGCCCAGACTTCGGTAGTCCCGGCTCAGTCACAAAATGAGGAATCGCAGACTATGGACACCCAGTAATGGCCCCATCTCTGCGATTCCTCCAAGCGAACATCAACCACTGCGCCCGGGCTCAGGATTTATTACTCCAGAGCATGGCGCAGTGGTCGATAGGTGTCGCGGTTGTCGCCGAGCCGTACTTCGTCCCGCCCGGGCGAGCTGACTGGGCGAGTGACACGAACGGCTCGGTGACACTGATCTCCAGAGCCGGGAATGGGTCCCCGATGATGGAGGCTCTCGCCGTTGGGCAGGGCCACGTGGCGGCACTGTTCGGGGAGATGGTGGTTGTGGGGGTTTATTTCTCCCCGAACAGACCTCTCGCCGACTTTGAGAGATTCGTGGTGGAGTTGGGCGTCGTCGTCGCCCGTAGTCGTCCTCACCCCGTGCTCGTTCTTGGGGACTTCAATGCCAAATCCACGGCTTGGGGTTCCCCGACAACAGACGCGCGGGGAGAGGTGCTGGAGGAGTGGGCAATTGAGGCCGGCCTCCAGCTCCTAAATAGGGGTTCCGTGGACACGTGCGTGCGCCAGCGGGGCGGTTCCATAGTGGACTTGACGTTCGCTAGCCCCGCACTAGCGCGCCGTGTCCAGGACTGGCGGGTGGTGGAGGAGGCGGAGACTCTGTCTGATCATCGGTACATCCGTTTCGATGTCTCTGCCCAGACTTCTGCCACCCCGGTTCAAGCGGGCCCCGGCGGGGTCGGTCCGCGTTGGGCGCTTCGGCAACTGGACCGGGACCTACTCGTTGAAGCCTCGATAGTCCAGGCCTGGGTGTCAGCACCGGACAGGCCTGACGATATCGACAGCGAGGCTGAGTGGTTCCGGAAAGCCATGTCGCATGTCTGTGACGCTGCTATGCCTAGGGTTCTGTCCCGACCGGCTAGGCGCCAGGTGTACTGGTGGTCGCAAGACATCGAGCGGCTGCGCGCTGCGTGTGTTGCCGCTCGGCGCCGGTACGCCAGGCTCCGCAGGAGGCGTAGCCGCGTCAGGGATGCGGCAGACGAGGCCGAAGAGGCGGAACTTTATGAGGGGTACAGGGCGGCGAGGAAGGCACTACAGCTTGCCATCAAGCGGGCCAAAGTCCTGGCTCGAGAGGTGCAGCTCCAGACTCTGGACCGAGATCCATGGGGGCGCCCATACCTAACGGTACGGGGCAAACTCCGTCCATGGGCCCCCCCGCTGTCCCAGAGCCTCCGGCCCGAGCTATTGAGCAGCATAGTTGGCGCTCTGTTCCCCTCTAGGGCAGAGCATACCCCGCCACCCATGGTTCCGCCCTCCGAGTTACCCAACGAGGACGACGACGGCGACGACGACGTGCCCGAAGTGACCCGGGCAGAGTTGAGAGCGGCGGTTTTGAGGCTTCAAGCCAAGAATACCGCCCCAGGGCCCGACGGCATACCCGGCCGTGCATGGGTCTTGGCCTCGAAGGCTCTCGGGCCCCGACTGCGAGGGCTGTTGAGCGCATGTTTGCAGCGGGGCCAGTTTCCACGCCTATGGAAGACGGGGAAGCTGGTTCTGCTTCATAAGCCAGGGCGCCCTGCGGACTCCCCGTCCGCTTACCGCCCCATTGTGCTGCTGGACGAGGTGGGCAAGCTCTTCGAGCGAGTAATCGCAAACCGCCTCGTCCGGCACCTCTCTGGCGTGGGGCCGGATCTGGCGGACAACCAGTTTGGTTTCCGTCAAGGGCGCTCTACAGTGGACGCGATCATGCGCGTAAGGGCCTTGGCGGAGGAAGCAGTCGCACGGGGTGAGGTCGTCTTGGCGGTGTCGCTCGACATCGCCAACGCCTTCAACACCTTGCCCTGGAGTTGCATCAGGGAGGCGCTCCGCTACCACGGGGTGCCGACCTACCTCCGCCACACTGTCGGGGCCTACCTGGCTGGCAGGTCAGTCGTCTACCCGGGTCAGGAAGGATGGGGTCGGCGAGAAACGTCGTGCGGTGTTCCACAGGGGTCGGTCTTGGGGCCGCTCCTGTGGAACATCGGATACGACTGGGTGTTGCGCGGTGCGCTCCTCCATGGCGTCGGCGTAGTCTGTTACGCCGACGACACGTTGGTGACCGCGCGAGGGAGGACGTACCGCGACGCGTCGCTACTGGCGACTGCGGGGGTTGCGCAAGTCGTCGCAAGGATCCGGCGGTTGGGCCTCGAGGTGGCGCTCAACAAATCCGAGGCTCTGTGTTTCCACGGGGCCCGGCGCGCGCCACCCTCGGGGTCCAACATAGTGGTGGGAGGCGTCCGCATCGGCGTCGAGTCGACGATGAAGTACTTAGGACTCGTCCTCGATAGCCGATGGGACTTCGGGCCGCACTTCCGGCAACTGGCCCCTAAACTGATGGGCGCAGCGGCGGCTCTGACACGGCTGCTGCCTAACTTGGGGGGGCCAGAGTCATCTTGCCGGAGGCTCTACTTGGGGATCGTGCGGTCTATGGCTCTGTATGGAGCACCCGTGTGGGCGGACACCCTGTCGGCCCGCAACGTCGCAATGCTGCGAAGGCCGCAGCGAGCGATGGCCGTCAGGGTGATCAGGGGGTACTGCACGATCTCCCACGAAGCGGCCTGCCTGTTGGCCGGATCACCGCCCTGGGATCTGGAGGCTAAACTCCTCGCGTCAATGTATCGGTGGCGCGGGGAGGCCCAGGAGCGGGGCGAAAGGCCGCCGCCTAGCGTAGTGGAGACGCGGCGGTCTGAGCTCCGCCGATCTCTAGCGGCGGAGTGGAAGGCGCGACTTGCGCAACCCAGTGCGGGGCACGCCGCTATTGCGGCGGTAAGGCCCGTCATGGAGGCGTGGATCGGCAGGAGGCACGGCGCTCTCACCTTCCGACTGACGCAGATACTTTCCGGACACGGTTGCTTCGGAAAGTATCTGCATCGCATAGGTCGGGAGCAGACGCCCGTGTGCCACCACTGCGACGGTTGCCCGGAAGACACGGCGCAGCACACGCTGGAGGAATGCTCAGCGTGGGCATCGCAGCGCCGTGATCTGATCGCGGCGATCGGCGGGAGCGATCTCTCGCTTCCGACTGTCGTCGAGACCATGGTCGGAAGCGAGAGTGCGTGGGAAGGGGCCGTCGCCTTCTGCGAGGAAGTTATGCTCGCGAAGGAGACGGCGGAGAGGGAAAGGGAGCGCATTTCCATCCCTCTCAGCTCCCGTAGCAGACGCACCGGGCGCCGAAGGGCGCAAACCGATCTGCGTCCTCCATGAGAGGTAGCCTGCGGGCGGCTGACTTGGGGCAGTCAGCCGCCCGACCAGATACAGGCCCGAGTTGGCGGCGACGTGTCCTTCGTCGCCACTCGAAGAGAGGTGCGGCCGTTGGTGAACGGCCGCACCGAGGAGAGGGACCCGGCGATGTAGTCGGGTCAAGGCCTGCCGGGGAGCGGTGAATGCGCAAGTGGACCCGCACCCCCGGCTAAAGGCAGCAGAGGACACCGTGTGGTTTTAGTCAGTCGAGTCTGACATGCCCCTCCGTCTTCCCCGGGCGGAGGAAGTCCATGAGGATTTCCACACGTTAAAAAAAAAAAAAAAAAAAAAAAGGTTAGGTTAGGTTAGGTTAGGTTGGGGTGCTAGGTCAGAAAACCTCCTCGTGTGCCTGTCGGCTGCTTGTCCCTTTTGATACGTCGGGAGGGAACGGCAGCTGGCAGGACGGTGCATCCTGGGCGCGGCAGTGACGTTCTCCGAGAAACTGGAAGAAGATTTCTTCATCTTGTTTAGCGGGGAAATTCACTGTCGTGGCGAATAGTCTGACACTGGAGGGGTCCCATTTGGACCGGTGGGGGCGTTGTTCCGCGTGTTCCTCTGTCTTGCAGAGGGCACAGTGGAGGAGCATGGACGGGCCCGGTGTGCACTTGCACTGCCTCCGGGCAGACAGGGAGGGACTGTGCCCTTCCTTGTCGCCGTCATAAATCTCGTAATCCCGATCCTGATCGGGACCGAGGGCCTCGGCTTAACCGCCCGGGCCACGAGGTAGAAAACCTCTATAAAAAGTCACCCCGAATCTCAAGCGGCGGAGCACCGCGAGGAGATGTATGGCTGACGGGTGTTCTTATGAACAATCAGTCGCTAGTGCTACCCTCGCCAGGGTACCGGCCGACCCCCTGGCGAGTAATAAATGCTTAAGGCTTACCTGGGTACAGGGGTCTCTGCCCAGGTGGACCCTTTATTTCCCCCATTCTCGTGGGTACAGTATGGATACCGAAATTTTTAAACCAAACGATGTTGAGAAGGAGGGAAGAGAGGAGAAGGAGAAGGAGGAGACGGGAGCAAGGAGTGCTCCGGGGTGCTCTCGAGAACCAGTGGTGGTTCTCCAGAGGCTGCCCTCTAATGTGGACGAGATGTCCACCTCGGACACCGCATCTACATTGGCGGAGGAGGTGCCCGCCGCTTCAGTCAAATTTTGGCGCAAGCGACGGGCCCCACCAGTAGTGGCTGAAGGATCTGGAGACGACAACGACTCCAGCGACGACATGACGGACGAGGGAGCGACTGCTAGGAAAGCACTCGCCTCCTCGTCCTCCAAAAGAGGAAGAGGACGCCCAGCGTCGACAGGCCAATTCATTGGCCTGTCCAAGGCACGGCGCGAACTGGCGGAGGCGAAAAAGGCCGCCGCCAAACAGAGAACTGGCCAGCAGGATGCAGGACGCCGTGGCGGCCATTAAAAGGGTCGCCAAATCGTCAAAAGGATTGAAGGGGGGCACCTTCCAAAAAGCCCTAAAAGATGCGGCGGCCTCCATCTCGGAGACCGCAGAGGTGCTGCTGACCCGCACCTCTTCCGAGGAGACCGCGCGATTACAGGCGCAGAACGCCCGTCTGTCGGCCCAGCTGGCCGGGCTCCGCAGAGAGCACGAGGCGTTCCGAGCGGAGCTCGCTGCGCTGCAGACCGAGCGCAAAAAGGAGGACGTGAGGCAGCCGGAGGAGTCGGAAGTGGTGCGGCTCCTCAGGAGCGAGCTCGAGAGCTACCGAGCCCGCTTCGACGTCCTCGAGCGGCAAATGCTGCGCCCTCCCCTGGCCACAGACGGGCCTTCAAAGCGGGCGGTGGCTGCGGCCGCTACTTTCGCAGCCAAAGCTGCAGCGCCGACCTCGACTCGGCCAACTGAGGTGGCAGAACCCGCTGCCAAAGAGCCTAGCGTAGCCGGAGGAAAAGGCAAAGGGGCTGGCAAAAGGACGAAGGCTGCAGCAGCAGCTGTCCCTAATGCTGAGACAGCGTCCTCGGCTCCCAGGGCTCCCGAAACTGAGGCACCGACAGCTTCCCAGCAGAGCCAGTGGGAGACTGTCGGAGCCAAGAAAAAGGCGAAGAAAGCGGCGAGGAAGAAAGCCAAGAAGGCGGCCAAACAAAGGGAGGCCGAGAAGGTGGCCAAGGTCCGCGCCCCCCGCTCCACGGCTGTAGTACTCACTTTGCAGCCTGGAGCGGAGGAAAGGGGCATGACCTATGCTGCGGTCCTGACGAAGGCCAAGGCTTCAATAAGCCTCGGCGACCTCGGCATAGCGGGCCTCCGCTGCAAGCGGACTGCTACCGGAGCTTGCCTTCTAGAGGTGTCCGGCGCCACGAGCGGCCCGAAGGCAGACGCCTTGGCCGAGCAAATAAGGGCGCAGTTCGAGGAAGGCGAGCTTCGGGTGTCCAGGCCTACGAAGTGCGCCGACCTGCGTATCGCAGGCCTGGACGACTCAGTGTCAGTGGAGGAGGTCGTGGCTGCTGTGGCGAGGGCGGGAGAGTGCCCGCCCAGCCAGATTAAGCCCGGCAAAATCCGCCCGGGCTTTCGGGGGATGAGCTCGATAGTTGTGAGCTGTCCTGTGGCGGCGGCGCAGAGGCTGGCGGACGGGCGCCGGCTGCTCGTGGGGTGGGTGTCGGCACAGGTAAAACTGTTGCCTGCAAGAGGTACGACGTGCTTCCGGTGCTTGACGGATGGCCATGTCGGAACGCAGTGCGTCTCCGACACAAATTACCGTGACCGGTGCTTCGGATGCGGTCAGCCCGGACATATGGTCGCCTCTTGCACGGCCCCGCCCCACTGCTTAGCTTGTGCAGCGCTGGGCAAGCCTGCAGGGCATCGGGTGGGCCGAAAGCCATGCGTCGCACCCAACGGCAAAAGGAAGGGGAGGGCCCAGACTTCAGCAGTCCCGGCTCAGTCACAAAGTGAGGAATCGCAGACCATGGACACCCAGTAATGGCCCCATCTCTGCGATTCCTCCAAGCGAACATCAACCACTGCGCCCGGGCTCAGGATTTATTACTCCAGAGCATGGCGCAGTGGTCGATAGGTGTCGCGGTGGTCGCCGAGCCGTATTTCGTCCCGCCCGGACGAGCTGACTGGGCGAGTGACACGAACGGCTCGGTGACACTGATCTCCAGAGCCGGGAATGGGTCCCCGATGATGGAGGCTTTCGCCGTTGGGCAGGGCCACATAGCGGCACTGTTTGGGGAGATGGTGGTTGTGGGGGTTTACTTCTCCCCGAACAGACCTCTCGCCGAGTTCGAGAGATTTGTGGTAGAGTTGGGCGTCGTCGTCGGTCGTAGTCGTCCTCGCCCCGTGCTGGTTCTTGGGGACTTCAATGCCAAATCCACGGCTTGGGGTTCCCCGACAACAGACGCGCGGGGAGAGGTGCTGGAGGAGTGGGCGATCGAGGCCGGTCTCCAGCTCCTAAATAGGGGTTCCGTAGACACGTGCGTGCGCCAGCGGGGCGGTTCCATAGTGGACTTGACGTTCGCTAGCCCCGCACTAGCGCGCCGTGTCCAGGACTGGCGGGTGGTGGAGGAGGCGGAGACTCTGTCCGATCATCGGTACATCCGATTCGATGTCTCTGTCCAGACTTCTGCCACCCCGGTTCAAGCGGGCCCTGGCGGGGTCGGTCCGCGTTGGGCGCTTCGGCAACTGGACCGGGACCTACTCGTTGAAGCCTCGATAGTCCAGGCCTGGGTGTCAGCACCGGACAGGCCTGACGATATCGACAGCGAGGCTGAGTGGTTCCGGAAAGCCATGTCGCATGTCTGTGACGCTGCTATGCCTAGGGTTCTGTCCCGACCGGCTAGGCGCCAGGTGTACTGGTGGTCGCAAGACATCGAGCGGCTGCGCGCTGCGTGTGTTGCCGCTCGGCGCCGGTACGCCAGGCTCCGCAGGAGGCGTAGCCGCGTCAGGGATGCGGCAGACGAGGCCGAAGAGGCGGAACTGTATGAGGGGTACAGGGCGGCGAGGAAGGCACTACAGCTTGCCATCAAGCGGGCCAAAGTCCTGGCTCGAGAGGAGCAGCTGCAGACTCTGAACCGAGATCCATGGGGGCGCCCATACTTAATGGTACGGGGCAAACTCCGTCCATGGGCCCCCCCGCTGTCCCAGAGCCTCCGGCCAGAGCTATTGAGCAGCGTAGTTGGCGCTCTGTTCCCCTCTAGGGCAGAGCATACCCCGCCACCCATGGTTCCGCCCTCCGAGGTGCCCAACGAGGACGACGACGGCGACGACGACGTGCCCGAAGTGACCCGGGCAGAATTGAGAGCGGCGGTTTTGAGGCTTCAAGCCAAGAATACCGCCCCAGGGCCCGACGGCATACCCGGCCGCGCATGGGTCTTGGCATCGAAGGCTCTCGGGCCCCGACTGCGAGGGCTGTTGAGCGCATGTTTGCAGCGGGGCCGGTTTCCACGCCTATGGAAGACGGGGAAGCTGGTTCTGCTTCATAAGCCAGGGCGCCCTGCGGACTCTCCGTCCGCTTACCGCCCCATTGTGCTGTTGGACGAGGTGGGCAAGCTCTTCGAGCGAGTCATCGCAAACCGCCTCGTCCGGCACCTCTCTGGCGTGGGGCCGGATCTGGCGGACAACCAGTTTGGTTTCCGTCAAGGGCGCTCTACAGTGGACGCGATCATGCGCGTAAGGGCCTTGGCGGAGGAAGCAGTTGCACGGGGTGAGGTCGTCTTGGCGGTGTCGCTCGACATCGCCAACGCCTTCAACACCTTGCCCTGGAGTTGCATCAGGGAGGCGCTCCGATACCACGGGGTGCCGACCTACCTCCGCCACACTGTCGGGGCCTACCTGGCTGACAGGTCAGTGATCTACCCGGGTCAGGAAGGATGGGGTCGGCGAGAAACGTCGTGCGGTGTTCCACAGGGGTCGGTCTTGGGGCCGCTCCTGTGGAACATCGGATACGACTGGGTGTTGCGCGGTGCGCTCCTCCATGGCGTCGGCGTAGTCTGTTACGCCGACGACACGTTGGTGACCGCGCGAGGGAGGACGTACCGCGACGCGTCGCTACTGGCGACTGCGGGGGTCGCGCAAGTCGTCGCAAGGATCCGGCGGTTGGGCCTCGAGGTGGCGCTCAACAAATCCGAGGCTCTGTGTTTCCACGGGGCCCGGCGCGCGCCACCCTCGGGGTCCAACATAGTGGTGGGAGGCGTCCGCATCGGCGTCGAGTCGACGATGAAGTACTTAGGACTCGTCCTCGATAGCCGATGGGACTTCGGGCCGCACTTCCGGCAACTGGCCCCTAAACTGATGGGCGCAGCGGCGGCTCTGACACGGCTGCTGCCTAACTTGGGGGGGCCAGAGTCATCTTGCCGGAGGCTCTACTTGGGGATCGTGCGGTCTATGGCTCTGTATGGAGCACCCGTGTGGGCGGACACCCTGTCGGCCCGCAACGTCGCAATGCTGCGAAGGCCGCAGCGAGCGATGGCCGTCAGGGTGATCAGGGGGTACTGCACGATCTCCCACGAAGCGGCCTGCCTGTTGGACGGATCACCGCCCTGGGATCTGGAGGCTAAACTCCTCGCGTCAATGTATCGGTGGCGCGGGGAGGCCCAGGAGCGGGGCGAAAGGCCGCCGCCTAGCGTAGTGGAGACGCGGCGGTCTGAGCTCCGCCGATCTCTAGCGGCGGAGTGGGAGGCGCGACTTGCGCAACCCAGTGCGGGGCACGCCGCTATTGCGGCGGTAAGGCCCGTCATGGAGGCGTGGATCGGCAGGAGGCACGGCGCTCTCACCTTCCGACTGACGCAGATACTTTCCGGACACGGTTGCTTCGGAAAGTATCTGCATCGCATAGGTCGGGAGCAGACGCCCGTGTGCCACCACTGCGACGGTTGCCCGGAAGACACGGCGCAGCACACGCTGGAGGAATGCTCAGCGTGGGCATCGCAGCGCCGTGATCTGATCGCGGCGATCGGCGGGAGCGATCTCTCGCTTCCGACTGTCGTCAAGACCATGGTCGGAAGCGAGAGTGCGTGGGAAGGGGCCGTCGCCTTCTGCGAGGAAGTTATGCTCGCGAAGGAGACGGCGGAGAGGGAAAGGGAGCGCATTTCCATCCCTCTCAGCTCCCGTAGCAGACGCACCGGGCGCCGAAGGGCGCAAACCGATCTGCGTCCTCCATGAGAGGTAGCCTGCGGGCGGCTGACTTGGGGCAGTCAGCCGCCCGACCAGATACAGGCCCGAGTTGGCGGCGACGTGTCCTTCGTCGCCACTCGAAGAGAGGTGCGGCCGTTCACCAACGGCCGCACCGAGGAGAGGGACCCGGCGATGTAGTCGGGTCAAGGCCTGCCGGGGAGCGGTGAATGCGCAAGTGGGCCCGCACCCCCGGCTAAAGGCAGTAGAGGACACCGTGTGGTTTTAGTCAGTCGAGTCTGACATGCCCCTCCGCCTTCCCCAGGCGGAGGAAGTCCATGAGGATTTCCACACGTTAAAAAAAAAAAAAAAAAAAAGGTTAGGTTAGGTTAGGTTAGGTTAGGTTAGGTTGGGGGACCCCCCAAGGATCCGGCGGTTGGGCCTCGAGGTGGCGCTCAACAAATCCGAGGCTCTGTGTTTCCACGGGGCCCGGCGCGCGCCACCCTCGGGGTCCAACATAGTGGTGGGAGGCGTCCACATCGGCGTCGAGTCGACGATGAAGTACTTAGGACTCGTCCTCGATAGCCGATGGGACTTCGGGCCGCACTTCCGGCAACTGGCCCCTAAGCTGATGAGCGCAGCGGCGGCGTTGACGCGGCTACTGCCTAACTTGGGGGGCCCTGAGTCATCCTGCCGGAGGCTCTACTTGGGGATCGTGCGGTCTATGGCCCTATATGGAGCACCCGTGTGGGCAGACACCCTGTCGGCCCGCAACGTCGCAATGCTGCGAAGGCCGCAGCGAGCGATGGCCGTCAGAGTGATCAGGGGGTACTGCACGATCTCCCACGAAGCGGCCTGCCTGTTGGCCGGATCACCGCCCTGGGATCTGGAGGCTAAACTCCTCGCGTCAATGTATCGGTGGCGCGGGGAGGCCCAGGAGCGGGGCGAAAGGCCGCCGCCTAGCGTAGTGGAGACGCGGCGGTCTGAGCTCCGCCGATCTCTAGCGGGGGAGTGGAAGGCGCGACTTGCGCAACCCAGTGCGGGGCACGCCGCTATTGCGGCGGTAAGGCCCGTCATGGAGGCGTGGATCGGCAGGAGGCACGGCGCTCTCACCTTCCGACTGACGCAGATACTTTCCGGACACGGTTGCTTCGGAAAGTATCTGCGTCGCATAGGTCGGGAGCAGACGCCCGTGTGCCACCACTGCGACGGTTGCCCGGAAGACACGGCGCAGCACACGCTAGAGGAATGCTCAGCGTGGGCGTCGCAGCGCCGTGATCTGATCGCGGCGATCGGCGGGAGCGATCTCTCGCTTCCGACTGTCGTCGAGACCATGGTCGGAAGCGAGAGTGCGTGGGAAGGGGCCGTCGCCTTCTGCGAGGAAGTTATGCTCGCGAAGGAGACGGCGGAGAGGGAAAGGGAGCGCATTTCCATCCCTCTCAGCTCCCGTAGCAGACGCACCGGGCGCCGAAGGGCGCAAACCGATCTGCGTCCTCCATGAGAGGTAGCCTGCGGGCGGCTGACTTGGGGCAGTCAGCCGCCCGACCAGATACAGGCCCGAGTTGGCGGCGACGTGTCCTTCGTCGCCACTCGAAGAGAGGTGCGGCCGTTGATGAACGGCCGCACCGAGGAGAGGGACCCGGCGATGTAGTCGGGTCAAGGCCTGCCGGGGAGCGGTGAATGCGCAAGTGGGCCCGCACCCCCGGCTAAAGGCAGTAGAGGACACCGTGTGGTTTTAGTCAGTCGAGTCTGACATGCCCCTCCGCCTTCCCCAGGCGGAGGAAGTCCATGAGGATTTCCACACGTTAAAAAAAAAAAAAAAAAAAAAAAAAAAAAAAACCCCCCACAGTGTTTGCGTCCACGTCGCGTCCCCTGGAAACTGCCCAGTTCTGACCACCGTAACGGAGTGGCAGACTGGGTTGGCCAAAGTTCACTGTGACTTCAAAGCTCTTATTTTATTCTCTTGCCTTGCTCAGCTTTGATTGATTTGTTTTTATTATGTCGAAAGACCTTGCGCGTGACGCCTCCGGGCGCTTTTTAAAACAAAAAGGCCCTTCTCAGGGCCAACCCAAAGGCCCTTCTAAGGGCCAACCCAAAGGCCCTTCTCAGGGCCACTCCGACGCTGCGGCGTCTGAGGCTAGCCGCGCGCCGTCTGCGGCTAGCTTCTTTGGTGAGGCGGACGAGTCGTCTGACGATTCGCTTGTCCGAGTGTCGGACACAGACGACTCGCGCCGACGAAAGCGTGTGCGCGGTGGGTCCGGGAGCTCCTCGCACTCGAGTGGGGCGAAGCCGAAGGCAAAGAAGCCGACGGTGGTCGCGGAAACCCATGTCGTTGGGCTCGCGGACGCTCAACGCCAGTTGGACCTGGCTCGACGGGAGCAGCTCCAGCAAGAGCTGGAGGAGCGGGTTGCGGCGAGCGAGACGCGGGCGCACGCCGCCCGGGCCAAGTCCGGGTACGGCGCCCCCCGCGTTGTATACGCGGACCACTCCCTCGCAGAGTTGGAGGGAATGGCGGAGGAGGATGAAAAGGAGATCATCGAGGTCGCCACTAAGTCCTCCCACCTAAAGGGGACCTTCCAAAAGGCCCTCAAGTGCCGGGCCGCGAGCATGCGCGGTGTCGTCGCGGAGCTGGTTCGACGTAAGGCCAGTGATGAAACGCGGCAACTGCAGGCGAAAGTTGATCGCCTGCAGTCGGAGGTCAGCCAGCTTCACAAGAAGCTGGCCGAAGCCACGGCTCGACCACAGCAAGCCGGGACGAGCCCCGTGACAGAGGGCCCCCCCTCCAACCTTGAGGATATCATCCGCAAGGTGGTGATGGAGGAGAGGGCCTTCACAAGGTCCTGCTTAGCAGGAATTGAGGACCGGCTCCTGCCGGAGAAACGCCTCCGGCCGCCGCTTGCGGCGGATAAACGGCAGCGCGAGCCAGGGCCGTCCTCCTCCTCCCAGGCGGAAGACGCCCTTCTCCCTGCGACCACACCGGTCAACGAGTGGACGGTTGTGGGCCGCAAAGGGAAGGGCAAGGGCAAAAAGTCGGCGACGGTCGTCCCTGCCGTCCCGGCCACTACCGCGCCCACCGCTACCAAGGGCAAAGGGAAAGCGAGTGGAAAGGGGAAGCTAGTCCCCCCAAAAACCGCGGCCGTCGTAGTGACGCTCACCGCGGAGGCTGCGGGGCGAGGGGAGACGTACGCGTCCCTTCTGGTGCGGGCGCGTGCAAATGCGGATCCCGCCCAACTGGGGATCAGCAGTGTCTCCTGCCGACGGACCCAAGCCGGGGCTCGAATTTTCGAGTTCCCGGGGGCAGAAGGGAGTGCCCATGCGGACCTCTTCGCAGCCAAGCTGCAAGAGGTCATCGCGGATTCGGCCAAGGTGGCTCGGCCGGTCAAGTTGGCGGCCATTGAGGTGACGGATCTCGATGATTCCGTCACCAAGGAGGAGGTGGTAGCGGCGGTCGCAGCGATAGGGGGCTGTGGCGTCGCGGCGGTCCAAGGCCGGGACATAAGACCCGGCCGCGGCGGTATGGGCACCATTCGCCTCGAGTGCCCAATCGCCGCTGCCAAAGCCGTCCTGGCGAAGGGACGGCTGAAAGTAGGGTTCAGCTCGGGTGCAGTGCGTGCACTCGAGGAACAGGCGCTGCGGTGTTTCCGGTGCTTCGGCATCGGACACACCAGGCCCCTGTGTCCGTCCACGACAGACAGGACGGACACCTGCTACCGCTGCGGCAAGGAGGGCCACAAAGCCGCCTCCTGCAAGGTCGCCACGCCGCACTGCGCGGTCTGTGCCGCCAGTGGCCGCCCGGCGGCCCACGTCATGAAGGGGAGGAACTGCAATCCTCCCCCTAAGCGGGGCAAAGCGCAGGTGCCGACCGGACCTGCTACTGCCGCTAGCGCCGTCGCTCCTGCGGCGGCTGTGGAGGGGGGTGCGATGTCCGACTGATGGATAGGGTCGAACATCGCATCCTTCAGACGAACGCCAACCACTGCAAAGCAGCCCAGGATCTGCTGATGCAGATCATGGCTGAGTGGTTGGTGGACTTGGCGGTGGTCGCCGAGCCTTACTCGGTCCCTGGTCGTTGGCTGGGCGACCGGGACGGCCTCGTGGCATTGTCGACGCGGCCCTCCACGGACTCCCCTCCCCTCTCGCTCTTAGAGAGGGGACCGGGATACGTGGCCGCCGCGTGGGGAGACATAGCGGTGGTGGGGGTTTATTTCTCCCCAAACCGCCCTCTCTCGGACTTTGAGGATTTCCTCGAGATCCTCACAGCAGTCGTAGGGAGGGCGGCGCCACGCCAGGCCGTGGTGTTGGGCGACCTCAACGCCAAGTCGGTGGCCTGGGGCAATCCGGCCGCCGGCTGCAACGTCCGGGGGCGCGCCGTCGAGTTTTGGGCGGCCTCTTGCGGTGTGTCCCTCCTCAACAGGGGGGCGGTCCACACGTGTGTGCGGCAACAGGGTGGGTCGGTGGTGGACGTGTCGTTTGCCACCCCCGCGCTAGCCGCCCGCGTCGTCAACTGGCGGGTAGAGATGGTGGAGACTTTGTCGGACCACCGATATGTGCGGTTCGACATATCCGCCCGGGGAGGGGCGTTGGCCCGCACTGGGCAGTCCCCCTTCCCGCGGTGGGCTCTCACCCGCCTGGACCGTGAGGCAGCCAGGGAGGCTGCCTTTCTCCAGGACTGGCTGTCGCCCCCTGGCGAGGTCCGGGACGTGGACGCCGCAGCGGTTCGGCTGAGGGAGTCCCTGACCGAGGTGTGCAACTCCAGCATGCCCCGGTCTCGCCGTCCGCCTCCCCGTCGTGCCGTCTATTGGTGGTCGGAGGAGCTGGCGGGGCTCCGGGCCGCCTGCGTGGCGTCCAGAAGGGCCTATGCGCGGAGCCGACGGCGCAGCGCCCGAAACCTGGCGGAAGAGGACCGTCTATACGCCTCTTATCGGGAGGCGACGACGGTCTTCAAGTCCGCAATGGGCGCCGCCAAGGACTCGGCGAGGGCCGAGATGCTGGAGGGTCTCGATAGGGACCCCTTCGGAAGGCCATACAGGGCGGCGCGGAACCAGCTCCGCCTCTGTGGTCCCCCCCTGTCGGAGACCCTCGAGCCAGCGTTGCTGGACGGGGTGGTCCGGTCCCTGTTTCCGCGCAGGACCGACTTCACCCCACCACCCATGGATCCCCCGCAGGGGGCGGCCCTGCCGGAGGAGGAGGTCCCCCCGGTGACGGCGGCGGAGTTCGAGGCGGGGGTCCTCAGCCTCCGCAGGAAGAAGACGGCCCCCGGACCAGACGGCGTCCCCGCACGGGTGGTGGCTATCGCTGCCTCCCAAATGGAGGACAGGTTTCGGGACCTCTTCAGCGCGTGCTTTACGGCTGGGAGGTTCCCGAAGCTGTGGAGGGAGGGGCAGCTATGCCTCCTCCGTAAGGAGGGACGCCCGGTGGACTCCCCCTCGGCATACCGGCCCATCGTTCTGCTCGATGAGGTCGGTAAAATGTTCGAGGGGATTGTCGCCTCCCGGCTGAATAGCCATTTGCGGGGGGTAGGGCCGGATCTGTCGGACGCCCAGTTCGGTTTCCGCCGAGGGCGTTCGACGATCGACGCGCTGGCCCTACTCAAGGGCCAGGTGAAGGAGGCAGTGGAGGCGGGGGACGGAGTGTTGGCGGTGTCATTCGACATCTCCAACGCCTTCAACTCCGTCCCCCACTCGACGATATTGGAGGCGCTGCGGTATCACGGAGTGCCCCAATACCTGCGGGCCCTCCTGGCGAGCTACCTGGAGGACCGAGAGGTCCTCCTCGTTGATAAGACGGCCACTGTGCGGCGGTACGGCGCAGAGTCCGGTGTTCCGCAGGGTTCGGTGCTGGGCCCTCCCCTGTGGAACATCGGGTTCAACTGGCTTCTGCGGGGGGCCCTCCTCCAGGGCACGAGTGTCATCTGCTACGCGGATGACACTCTTCTCACTGCCCGGGGGAGGAACTTTGGGGAGGCGGCCTGTCTGGCCTCGGCTGGCGGATCCTTGGTTGCAGAGAGGATCCGCCGCCTGGGATTGGAGGTGGCGCTGCACAAGACGGAGGCCGTGTTCTTCCGCGGCCCCCGGCAGCGTCGCCCTCCTCCCGATGCCCACATTGTCGTGGAGGGCGTCCGTATAGGTGTCCAGCCCCAGATGAAGTATCTGGGCCTGGTGCTGGACGAGAGGTGGCGCTTCGGCCCGCATTTCAGCGGGCTGTCGACGCGCCTCCTGAAAGCCGCGGACGCCCTCTCGTGGCTCCTCCCCAACCTTGGGGGGCCCAAGGCGAAATGCCGGCGCCTGTATGCCGGCATCCTCCGCAGTATGGCCCTGTACGGGGCACCCATCTGGGCGGACTCCCTCCACAGGAGGGAGAATGCGACCGCCATCCGCAGGCCCCAAAGGGCCATTGCACAGCGGGTGGCGAGGGCCTACCGCTCAGTGGGCTTCTCGGCGGCGTGCGCTCTGGCCGGCACTCCTCCTTGGGAGTTGGAGGCTTGGGTGCTGGCCAGAGTATATGAGTGGACGGCGCGCCGGAAGGCGCTCGGGGAGCGCCCCGCCGCCGAAGAGCGGGAGGCAGTGCGGCGGGAGGCGAAGGACGCCATCGTCCTCCACTGGACGGAGGACCTCGCCGCCGCCGCCTTTGGCCGCCGGACGTTGGACGCGCTCGGTCCGGTTTTGCAGAGCTGGCTCGAGCGGTCCCACGGTTTCCTCTCGTTCCGTCTGGTGCAGGTGTTATCCGGCCACGGCTGTTTCGGATCGCACCTGCATCGGATCGGTAGGGAGGAAACCCCGGCGTGCCACGACTGCGGCGCAGCGGAGGACACGGCGCAGCATACCCTGGAGGTGTGCCCGGCTTGGTCCGAACTGCGCCGCGGTCTGACTGCGGTTGTTGGGCAGGACCTCTCGCTTCCCGCTGTGGTCGAGGCCATGCTGGGGAGCGAGGAGGCCTGGACGGCGGTTGCCTCCTTTTGCGAGGACGTAATCTCGCAAAAGGAGGAGGCGGAGCGCGTGCGCGAGGACGATCCTCTCGCGGCGCCGCTCCGCAGACGAAGAGGCCGCAGAAGGCGCCGTCCTCTTGGTGGCGACGGGACTTTGCTCCCGCCACAACCTTCGTAAGTCATTCCCGGGCCCGCGTGAGGGCCCGGCCTGAGGGCAATCGTCGGCGGAGGACTGGAAGTGATGGCTGTGCCAAGATTCCCAGTCCCCGCCACTCAGACGAAGCGGGAATGCCGCTGGGTATTTTTAGTGGGTATACCGGGTCAGACCGGGGAGTCCCACATACCCCTCCGATTGGAGGGTATGCGTAATGCATTTTTTCCCAGCGCAAAAAAAAAAAAAAAAAAAAAAAAAAAAAAAAAAAAAAAAAAAAAAAAAAAAAAAGGTTAGGTTAGGTTAGGTTAGGTTCGAGCGGTCCCACGGTTTCCTCTCGTTCCGTCTGGTGCAGGTGTTATCCGGCCACGGCTGTTTCGGATCGCACCTGCATCGGATCGGTAGGGAGGAAACCCCGGCGTGCCACGACTGCGGCGCGGCGGAGGACACGGCGCAACACACCCTCGAGGTGTGCCCGGCATGGTCCGAACCGCGCCGCGGTCTAACTGCGGTTATTGGGCAGGACCTCTCGCTTCCCGCTGTGGTCGAGGCCATGCTGGGGAGCGAGGAGGCCTGGACGGCGGTTGCCTCCTTTTGCGAGGACGTAATCTCGCAAAAGGAGGAGGCGGAGCGCGTGCGGGAGAACGATCCTCTCGCAGCGCCGCTCCGCAGACGTAGAGGCCGGAGAAGGCGCCGTCCTCTCCCTCCTCTTGGTGGCGACGGGACTTTGCTCCCGCCACCACCTTCGTAAGTCATTCCCGGGCCCGCGTGAGGGCCCGGCCTTAGGGCAATCGTCGGCGGAGGACTGGAAGTGATGGCTGTGCCAAGATTCCCAGTCCCCGCCACTCAGACGAAGCGGGAATGCCGCTGGGTATTTTTAGTGGGTATACCGGGTCAGACCGGGGAGTCCCACATACCCCTCCGATTGGAGGGTATGCGTAATGCATTTTTTCCCAGCGCAAAAAAAAAAAAAAAAAAAAAAAAAAAAAGGTTAGGTTAGGTTAGGTTAGGTTCCTGCGGGCCCTCCTGGCGAGCTACCTGGAGGACCGAGAGGTCCTCCTCGTTGATAAGACGGCCACTGTGCGGCGGTACGGCGCAGAGTCCGGTGTTCCGCAGGGTTCGGTGCTGGGCCCTCCCCTGTGGAACATCGGGTTCAACTGGCTTCTGCGGGGGGCCCTCCTCCAGGGCACGAGTGTCATCTGCTACGCGGATGACACTCTTCTCACTGCCCGGGGGAGGAACTTTGGGGAGGCGGCCTGTCTGGCCTCGGCTGGCGGATCCTTGGTTGCAGAGAGGATCCGCCGCCTGGGATTGGAGGTGGCGCTGCACAAGACGGAGGCCGTGTTCTTCCGCGGCCCCCGGCAGCGTCGCCCTCCTCCCGATGCCCACATTGTCGTGGAGGGCGTCCGTATAGGTGTCCAGCCCCAGATGAAGTATCTGGGCCTGGTGCTGGACGAGAGGTGGCGCTTCGGCCCGCATTTCAGCGGGCTGTCGACGCGCCTCCTGAAAGCCGCGGACGCCCTCTCGTGGCTCCTCCCCAACCTTGGGGGGCCCAAGGCGAAATGCCGGCGCCTGTATGCCGGCATCCTCCGCAGTATGGCCCTGTACGGGGCACCCATCTGGGCGGACTCCCTCCACAGGAGGGAGAATGCGACCGCCATCCGCAGGCCCCAAAGGGCCATTGCACAGCGGGTGGCGAGGGCCTACCGCTCAGTGGGCTTCTCGGCGGCGTGCGCTCTGGCCGGCACTCCTCCTTGGGAGTTGGAGGCTTGGGTGCTGGCCAGAGTATATGAGTGGACGGCGCGCCGGAAGGCGCTCGGGGAGCGCCCCGCCGCCGAAGAGCGGGAGGCAGTGCGGCGGGAGGCGAAGGAAGCCATCGTCCTCCACTGGACGGAGGACCTCGCCGCCGCCGCCTTTGGCCGCCGGACGTTGGACGCGCTCGGTCCGGTTCTGCAGAGCTGGCTCGAGCGGTCCCACGGTTTCCTCTCGTTCCGTCTGGTGCAGGTGTTATCCGGCCACGGCTGTTTCGGATCGCACCTGCATCGGATCGGCAGGGAGGAAACCCCGGCGTGCCACGACTGCGGCGCGGCGGAGGACACGGCACAGCACACCCTCGAGGTGTGCCCGGCTTGGTCCGAACCGCGCCGCGGTCTTACTGCGGCTATTGGGCAGGACCTCTCGCTTCCCGCAGTGGTCGAGGCCATGCTGGGGAGCGAGGAGGCCTGGACGGCGGTTGCCTCCTTTTGCGAGGACGTAATCTCGCAAAAGGAGGAGGCGGAGCGCGTGCGGGAGGACGACCCTCTCGCGGCGCCGCTCCGCAGACGTAGAGGCCGGAGAAGGCGCCGTCCTCTTGGTGGCGACGGGACTTTGCTCCCGCCACCACCTTCGTAAGTCATTCCCGGGCCCGCGCGAGGGCCCGGCCTGAGGGCAATCGTCGGCGGAGGACCGGAAGTGATGGCTGTGCCAAGATTCCCAGTCCCCGCCACTCAGACGAAGCGGGAATGCCGCTGGGTATTTTTAGTGGGTATACCGGGTCAGACCGGGGAGTCCCACATACCCCTCCGATTGGAGGGTATGCGTAATGCATTTTTTCCCAGCGCAAAAAAAAAAAAAAAAAAAAAAAAAAGGTTAGGTTAGGTTAGGTTAGGTTAGGTTAGGTTGGGGGACCCCCCACAGTGTTTGCGTCCACGTCGCGTCCCCTGGAAACTGCCCAGTTCTGACCACCGTAACGGAGTGGCAGACTGGGTTGGCCAAAGTTCACTGTGCTTCGAAGCTCTTTTATTCTCTTGCCTTGACGAGCTACGATCTGCGGATATTATTTTAATCATGTCGAAAGACCCTGCGCGGGACGCCTCCGGGCGCTTTTTAAAACAAAAAGGCCCTTCTCAGGGCCAACCCAAAGGCCCTTCTAAGGGCCAACCCAAAGGCCCTTCTCAGGGCCACTCCGACGCTGCGGCGTCAGAGGCTAGCCGCGCGCCGTCTGCGGCTAGCTTCTTTGGTGAGGCGGACGAGTCGTCTGACGACTCACTTGTCCGAGTGTCGGACACAGATGACTCGCGCCGACGAAAGCGTGTACGCCCGAGCGGTGGATCCGGGAGCTCTTCGCACTCGAGTGGGGCGAAGCCGAAGGCCAAAAAGCCGACGGTGGTCGCGGACACCCATTCCGTTGGGCTCGCGGACGCTCAACGCCAGCTGGATCTGGCTCGGCGGGAGCAGCTCCAACAGGAGCTGGAGGAGCGGGTTGCGGCGAGCGAGACGCGGGCGCACGCCGCCCGGGCCAAGTCCGGGTACGGCGCCCCCCGCGTTGTATACGCGGACCACTCTCTCGCAGAGCTGGAAGTTATGGCGGAGGAGGACGAGAAGGAGATCGTCGAGGTCGCCACGAAGTCCTCGCACCTGAAGGGAACCTTCCAGAAGGCCCTCAAGTGCCGGGCTGCGAGCCTGCGTGGTGTCGTCGCGGAGCTGGTCAAGCGTAAGGCCACTGAGGAGACGCAGCAACTGCAGGCGAAGGTCGATCGCTTGCAGTCGGAGGTCAGCCAGTTGCACAAGAAACTGGCCGAGGCCACGGCCCGGCCACAACAAGCCGGGACGAGCCCCACGACAGAGGCCCCCACCTCCAACCTTGAGGATATCATCCGCAAGGTGGTGATGGAGGAGAGGGCCTTCACAAGGTCCTGCCTCGCAGGAATTGAGGACCGGCTCCTGCCGGAGAAACGCCTCCGGCCGCCGCTTGCGGCGGATAAACGGCAGCGCGAGCCAGGGCCGTCCTCCTCCCAGGCGGAAGATGCCTTACTCCCTGCGACCGCACCGGTCAACGAGTGGACGGTGGTGGGCCGCAAGGGGAAGGGAAAAGGCAAGAAGTCGGCGACGGTCGTCCCTGCCGCCCCGGCCACTACCGCTCCCACCACTCCCAGCCAGCCACAGATGACCGGCAAGGCTAAGGGGAGAGGCAAAGGGAGAACGTCTGGAAAGGGGAAGTTAGTTCCCCCAAAAACCGCGGCCGTCGTAGTCACGCTCACCGCGGAGGCTGCGGGGCGAGGGGAGACGTACGCGTCGATCCTGGTGCGGGCGCGTGCAAATGCCGATCCCGTCCAAATGGGGATCGGCAGTGTCTCCTGCCGGCGGACTCAAGCCGGGGCTCGAATTTTCGAGTTCCCGGGGGCAGAGGGCAGTGCCCATGCGGACCTCTTCGCAGCAAAGCTGCAGGAGGTCATCGCGGACTCGGCAAAGGTGGCCCGGCCGGTCAAGTTGGCGGCCATTGAGGTGACGGATCTCGATGATTCCGTCACCAAGGAGGAGGTGGTAGCGGCGGTCGCAGCGATAGGGGGCTGTGGCGTCGCGGCGGTCCAAGGCCGGGACATAAGACCCGGCCGCGGCGGTATGGGCACCATTCGCCTCGAGTGCCCAATCGCCGCTGCCAAAGCCGTTCTCGCGAAGGGACGGCTTAAGGTAGGGTTCAGCTCGGGTGCAGTACGTGCACTCGAGGAGCAGGCGCTGCGGTGTTTCCGGTGCTTCGGCATCGGACACACCAGGCCTCTGTGTCCGTCCACGACAGACAGGACGGACACCTGCTACCGCTGCGGCAAGGAGGGCCACAAAGCCGCCTCCTGCAAGGTCGCCACGCCGCACTGCGCGGTCTGCGCCGCCAGTGGCCGCCCGGCGGCCCACGTCATGAAGGGGAGGAACTGCAATCCTCCCCCTAAGCGGGGCAAAGCGCAGGCGCCGACCGGGCCTGCTACTGCCGCTAGCGCCGTCGCTCCTGCGGCGGCTGTGGAGGGGGGTGCGATGTCCGACTGATGGATAGAGTCGAACATCGCATCCTTTTGACGAACACCAACCACTGCAAAGCAGCCCAGGATCTGCTGATGCAGACCATGGCTGAGTGGTTGGTGGACTTGGCGGTGGTCGCCGAGCCTTACTCGGTCCCTGGTCGTTGGCTGGGCGACCGGGACGGCCTCGTGGCACTGTTGTCGCGGCCCTCCACGGACTCCCCTTCCCTCTCGCTCTTAGAGAGGGGACCGGGATACGTGGCCGCCGCGTGGGGAGACATAGCGGTGGTGGGGGTCTATTTCTCCCCAAACCGCCCTCTCTCGGACTTTGAGGATTTCCTCGAAGTCCTCACTGCAGTCGTAGGGAGGGCGGCACCGCGACAGGCCGTGGTGCTGGGCGACCTCAACGCCAAGTCGGTGGCCTGGGGCAATCCGGCCGCCAGCTGCAACGTCCGGGGGCGCGCCGTGGAGTTTTGGGCGGCCTCATGCGGCGTGTCCCTCCTCAACAGGGGGGCGGTCCACACGTGTGTGCGGCAACAGGGTGGGTCGGTGGTGGACGTGTCGTTTGCCACCCCCGCGCTAGCCGCCCGCGTCGTCAACTGGCGGGTAGAGATGGTGGAGACATTGTCGGACCACCGATATGTGCGGTTCGACATATCCGCCCGGGGAGGGGCGTTGGCCCGCACTGGGCAGTCCCCCTTCCCGCGGTGGGCTCTCACCCGCCTGGACCGGGAGGCAGCCAAGGAGGCGGCCTTCCTCCAGGACTGGCTGTCGCCCCCTGGCGAGGTCCGGGACGTGGACGCCGCAGCGGTTCGGCTGAGGGAGTCCCTGACCGAGGTGTGCAACTCCAGTATGCCTCGGTCCCGCCGTCCGCCTCCCCGTCGTGCCGTCTATTGGTGGACGGAGGACCTGGCGGGGCTCCGGGCCACCTGCGTGGCGGCCAGAAGGGCCTATGCGCGGAGCCGACGGCGCAGCGCCCGAAACCTGGCGGAAGAGGACCGTCTGTACGCCTCTTATCGGGAGGCGACGACGGTCTTCAAGTCCGCAATGGGCGCCGCCAAGGACTCGGCAAGGGCCGAGATGCTGGAGGGTCTCGATAGGGACCCCTTCGGAAGGCCATACAGGGCGGCGCGGAACCAGCTCCGCCCCTGTGGTCCCCCCCTGTCGGAGACCCTCGAGCCAGTGCTGCTGGATGGGGTGGTCCGGTCCCTGTTTCCACGCAGGACCGACTTCACCCCACCACCCATGGATCCCCCGCAAGGGGCGGCCCTGCCGGAGGAGGGGGTCCCCCCGGTGACGGCGGCGGAGTTCGAGGCGGGGGTCCTCAGCCTCCGCAGGAAGAAGACGGCCCCCGGACCAGACGGCGTCCCCGCACGGGTGGTGGCTATCGCCGCCTCCCAAATGGAGGACAGATTTCGGGACCTCTTCAGCGCGTGCTTTGCGGCTGGGAGGTTCCCGAAACTGTGGAGGGAGGGGCAGCTATGCCTCCTCCGTAAGGAGGGACGCCCGGTGGACTCCCCCTCAGCATACCGGCCCATCGTCCTGCTCGATGAGGTCGGCAAAATGTTTGAGGGGATCGTCGCCTCACGGCTTGATAGCCACTTGCGGGGGTTAGGGCCGGACCTGTCGGACGCCCAGTTCGGTTTCCGCCGAGGGCGTTCGACCATCGACGCACTGGCCCTACTCAAGGGCCAGGTGAAGGAGGCAGTGGAGGCGGGGGACGGAGTGTTGGCGGTGTCATTCGACATCTCCAACGCCTTCAACTCCGTCCCCCATTCAACGATATTGGAGGCGCTCCGGTATCACGGAGTGCCCCAATACTTGCGGGACCTCCTGGCCAGTTACTTGGAGGACCGAGAGGTCCTCCTCGTTGATAAGACGGCCACTGTGCGGCGGTACGGCGCAGAGTCCGGTGTTCCGCAGGGTTCGGTGCTGGGCCCTCCCCTGTGGAACATCGGGTTCAACTGGCTTCTGCGGGGGGCCCTCCTCCAGGGCACGAGTGTCATCTGCTACGCGGATGACACTCTTCTCACTGCCCGGGGGAGGAACTTTGGGGAGGCGGCCTGTCTGGCCTCGGCTGGCGGATCCTTGGTTGCAGAGAGGATCCGCCGCCTGGGATTGGAGGTGGCGCTGCACAAGACGGAGGCCGTGTTCTTCCGCGGCCCCCGGCAGCGTCGCCCTCCTCCCGATGCCCACATTGTCGTGGAGGGCGTCCGTATAGGTGTCCAGCCCCAGATGAAGTATCTGGGCCTGGTGCTGGACGAGAGGTGGCGCTTCGGCCCGCATTTCAGCGGGCTGTCGACGCGCCTCCTGAAAGCCGCGGACGCCCTCTCGTGGCTCCTCCCCAACCTTGGGGGGCCCAAGGCGAAATGCCGGCGCCTGTATGCCGGCATCCTCCGCAGTATGGCCCTGTACGGGGCACCCATCTGGGCGGACTCCCTCCACAGGAGGGAGAATGCGACCGCCATCCGCAGGCCCCAAAGGGCCATTGCACAGCGGGTGGCGAGGGCCTACCGCTCAGTGGGCTTCTCGGCGGCGTGCGCTCTGGCCGGCACTCCTCCTTGGGAGTTGGAGGCTTGGGTGCTGGCCAGAGTATATGAGTGGACGGCGCGCCGGAAGGCGCTCGGGGAGCGCCCCGCCGCCGAAGAGCGGGAGGCAGTGCGGCGGGAGGCGAAGGACGCCATCGTCCTCCACTGGACGGAGGACCTCGCCGCCGCCGCCTTTGGCCGCCGGACGTTGGACGCGCTCGGTCCGGTTTTGCAGAGCTGGCTCGAGCGGTCCCACGGTTTCCTCTCGTTCCGTCTGGTGCAGGTGTTATCCGGCCACGGCTGTTTCGGATCGCACCTGCATCGGATCGGTAGGGAGGAAACCCCGGCGTGCCACGACTGCGGCGCAGCGGAGGACACGGCGCAGCATACCCTGGAGGTGTGCCCGGCTTGGTCCGAACTGCGCCGCGGTCTGTCTGCGGTTGTTGGGCAGGACCTCTCGCTTCCCGCTGTGGTCGAGGCCATGCTGGGGAGCGAGGAGGCCTGGACGGCGGTTGCCTCCTTTTGCGAGGACGTAATCTCGCAAAAGGAGGAGGCGGAGCGCGTGCGCGAGGACGATCCTCTCGCGGCGCCGCTCCGCAGACGAAGAGGCCGCAGAAGGCGCCGTCCTCTTGGTGGCGACGGGACTTTGCTCCCGCCACCACCTTCGTAAGTCATTCCCGGGCCCGCGTGAGGGCCCGGCCTGAGGGCAATCGTCGGCGGAGGACTGGAAGTGATGGCTGTGCCAAGATTCCCAGTCCCCGCCACTCAGACGAAGCGGGAATGCCGCTGGGTATTTTTAGTGGGTATACCGGGTCAGACCGGGGAGTCCCACATACCCCTCCGATTGGAGGGTATGCGTAATGCATTTTTTCCCAGCGCAAAAAAAAAAAAAAAAAAAAAAAAAAAAAAAAAAAAAAAAAAAAAAAAAAAGGTTAGGTTAGGTTAGGTTAGGTTGGGGTGCAAAGCGGGCGGTGGCTGCGGCCGCTACTTTCGCAGCCAAAGCTGCAGCGCCGACCTCGACTCGGCCAACTGAGGTGGCAGAACCCGCTGCCAAAGAGCCTAGCGTAGCCGGACGAAAAGGCAAAGGGGCTGGCAAGAGGGCGAAGGCTGCAGCCGCAGCTGTCCCTAATGCCGAGTCAGCGTCCTCAGCTCCCAAGGCTCCCAGAACCGAAGCACCGACAGCTTCCCAGCAGAGCCAGTGGGAGACTGTCGGAGCCAAGAAAAAGGCGAAGAAAGCGGCGAGGAAGAAGGCCAAGAAGGCGGCAAAACAAAGGGAGGCCGAGAAGGTGGCCAAGGTCCGCGCCCCCCGCTCCACGGCTGTAGTACTCACTTTGCAGCCTGGAGCGGAGGAAAGGGGCATGACCTATGCTGCGGTCCTGACGAAGGCCAAGGCTTCAATAAGCCTCGGCGACCTCGGCATAGCGGGCCTCCGCTGCAAGCGGACTGCTACCGGTGCTTGCCTTCTAGAGGTGTCCGGCGCCACGAGCGGCCCGAAGGCAGACGCCTTGGCCGAGCAAATAAGGGCGCAGTTCGAGGAAGGCGAGCTCCGGGTGTCAAGGCCTACGAAGTGCGCCGACCTGCGAATCGCAGGCTTGGACGACTCTGTCTCAGTCGAGGAGGTCGTGGCTGCTGTGGCGAGGGCGGGAGAGTGCCCGCCCAGTCAAATTAAGCCCGGCAAAATCCGCCCGGGCTTTCGAGGCATGAGCTCAATAGTTCTGAGCTGTCCTGTGGCGGCGGCGCAGAGGCTGGCGGACGGGCGCCGGCTGCTCGTGGGGTGGGTGTCGGCACAGGTAAAACTGTTGCCTGCAAGAGGTACGACGTGCTTCCGGTGCTTGACGGACGGCCATGTCGGAACGCAGTGCGTCTCCGACACAAATTACCGCGACCGGTGCTTTGGATGCGGTCAGCCCGGACATATGGTCGCCTCTTGCACGGCCCCGCCCCACTGCTTAGCTTGTGCAGCGCTGGGTAAGCCTGCAGGGCATCGGGTGGGCCGAAAGCCATGCGTCGCACCCAACGGCAAAAGGAAGGGGAGGGCCCAGACTTCGGTAGTCCCGGCTCAGTCACAAAGTGAGGAATCGCAGACTATGGACACCCAGTAATGGCCCCATCTCTGCGATTCCTCCAAGCGAACATCAACCACTGCGCCCGGGCTCAGGATTTATTACTCCAGAGCATGGCGCAGTGGTCGATAGGTGTCGCGGTTGTCGCCGAGCCGTACTTCGTCCCGCCCGGGCGAGCTGACTGGGCGAGTGACACGAACGGCTCGGTGACACTGATCTCCAGAGCCGGAAATGGGTCCCCGATGATGGAGGCTTTCGCCGTTGGGCAGGGCCACGTGGCGGCACTGTTCGGGGAGATGGTGGTCGTGGGGGTTTACTTCTCCCCGAACAGACCTCTCGCCGAGTTCGAGAGATTTGTGGTAGAGTTGGGCGTCGTCGTCGGTCGTAGTCGTCCTCGCCCCGTGCTGGTTCTTGGGGACTTCAATGCCAAATCCACGGCTTGGGGTTCCCCGACAACAGACGCGCGGGGAGAGGTGCTGGAAGAGTGGGCAATTGAGGCCGGCCTCCAGCTCCTAAATAGGGGTTCCGTGGACACGTGCGTGCGCCAGCGGGGCGGTTCCATAGTGGACTTGACGTTCGCTAGCCCCGCACTAGCGCGCCGTGTCCAGGATTGGCGGGTGGTAGAGGAGGCGGAGACTCTGTCAGATCATCGGTACATCCGATTCGATGTCTCTGCCCAGACTTCTGCCACCCCGGTTCAAGCGGGCCTCGGCGGGGTCGGTCCGCGTTGGGCGCTTCGGCAACTAGACCGGGACCTACTCGTCGAAGCCTCGATAGTCCAGGCCTGGGTGTCAGCACCGGATAGGCCTGACGATATCGACAGCGAGGCTGAGTGGTTCCGGAAAGCCATGTCGCATGTCTGTGACGCTGCTATGCCTAGGGTTCTGTCCCGACCGGCTAGGCGCCAAGTGTACTGGTGGTCGCAAGACATCGAGCGGCTGCGCGCTGCGTGTGTTGCCGCTCGGCGCCGGTACGCCAGGCTCCGCAGGAGGCGTAGCCGCGTCAGGGATGCGGCAGACGAGGCCGAAGAGGCGGAACTGTATGAGGGGTACAGGGCGGCGAGGAAGGCACTACAGCTTGCCATCAAGCGGGCAAAAGTCCTGGCTCGAGAGGAGCAGCTGCAAACTCTGGACCGAGATCCATGGGGGCGCCCATATTTAATGGTACGGGGCAAACTCCGTCCATGGGCCCCCCCGCTGTCCCAGAGCCTCCGGCCCGAGCTACTGAACAGTGTACTCGGCGCTCTGTTCCCCTCTAGGGCAGAGCATACCCCGCCACCCATGGTTCCGTCCCCCGAGGTGCCCAACGAGGACGACGACGGCGACGACGACGATGTGCCCGAAGTGACCCGGGCAGAGTTGAGAGCGGCGGTTTTGAGGCTTCAAGCCAAGAATACCGCCCCAGGGCCCGACGGCATACCCGGCCGCGCATGGGTCTTGGCCTCGAAGGCTCTCGGGCCCCGACTGCGAGGGCTGTTGAGCGCATGTTTGCAGCGGGGCCAGTTTCCACGCCTATGGAAGACGGGGAAGCTGGTTCTGCTTCATAAGCCAGGGCGCCCTGCGGACTCTCCGTCCGCTTACCGCCCCATTGTGCTGTTGGACGAGGTGGGCAAGCTCTTCGAGCGAGTAATCGCAAACCGCCTCGTCCGGCACCTCTCTGGCGTGGGGCCGGATCTGGCGGACAACCAGTTTGGTTTCCGTCAAGGGCGCTCTACAGTGGACGCGATCATGCGCGTAAGGGCCTTGGCGGAGGAAGCAGTTGCACGGGGTGAGGTCGTCTTGGCGGTGTCGCTCGACATCGCCAACGCCTTCAACACCTTGCCCTGGAGTTGCATCAGGGAGGCGCTCCGATACCACGGGGTGCCGACCTACCTCCGCCACACTGTCGGGGCCTACCTGGCTGACAGGTCAGTGATCTACCCGGGTCAGGAAGGATGGGGTCGGCGAGAAGCGTCGTGCGGTGTTCCACAGGGGTCGGTCTTGGGGCCGCTCCTGTGGAACATCGGATACGACTGGGTGTTGCGCGGTGCGCTCCTCCATGGCGTCGGCGTAGTCTGTTACGCCGACGACACGTTGGTGACCGCGCGAGGGAGGACGTACCGCGACGCGTCGCTACTGGCGACTGCGGGGGTTGCGCAAGTCGTCGCAAGGATCCGGCGGTTGGGCCTCGAGGTGGCGCTCAACAAATCCGAGGCTCTGTGTTTCCACGGGGCCCGGCGCGCGCCACCCTCGGGGTCCAACATAGTGGTGGGAGGCGTCCGCATCGGCGTCGAGTCGACGATGAAGTACTTAGGACTCGTCCTCGATAGCCGATGGGACTTCGGGCCGCACTTCCGGCAACTGGCCCCTAAACTGATGGGCGCAGCGGCGGCTCTGACACGGCTGCTGCCTAACTTGGGGGGGCCAGAGTCATCTTGCCGGAGGCTCTACTTGGGGATCGTGCGGTCTATGGCTCTGTATGGAGCACCCGTGTGGGCGGACACCCTGTCGGCCCGCAACGTCGCAATGCTGCGAAGGCCGCAGCGAGCGATGGCCGTCAGGGTGATCAGGGGGTACTGCACGATCTCCCACGAAGCGGCCTGCCTGTTGGCCGGATCACCGCCCTGGGATCTGGAGGCTAAACTCCTCGCGTCAATGTATCGGTGGCGCGGGGAGGCCCAGGAGCGGGGCGAAAGGCCGCTGCCTAGCGTAGTGGAGACGCGGCGGTCTGAGCTCCGCCGATCTCTAGCGGCGGAGTGGAAGGCGCGACTTGCGCAACCCAGTGCGGGGCACGCCGCTATTGCGGCGGTAAGGCCCGTCATGGAGGCGTGGATCGGCAGGAGGCACGGCGCTCTCACCTTCCGACTGACGCAGATACTTTCCGGACACGGTTGCTTCGGAAAGTATCTGCATCGCATAGGTCGGGAGCAGACGCCCGTGTGCCACCACTGCGACGGTTGCCCGGAAGACACGGCGCAGCACACGCTAGAGGAATGCTCAGCGTGGGCGTCGCAGCGCCGTGATCTGATCGCGGCGATCGGCGGGAGCGATCTCTCGCTTCCGACTGTCGTCGAAACCATGGTCGGAAGCGAGAGTGCGTGGGAAGGGGCCGTCGCCTTCTGCGAGGAAGTTATACTCGCGAAGGAGACGGCGGAGAGGGAAAGGGAGCGCATTTCCATCCCTCTCAGCTCCCGTAGCAGACGCACCGGGCGCCGAAGGGCGCAAACCGATCTGCGTCCTCCATGAGAGGTAGCCTGCGGGCGGCTGACTTGGGGCAGTCAGCCGCCCGACCAGATACAGGCCCGAGTTGGCGGCGACGTGTCCTTCGTCGCCACTCGAAGAGAGGTGCGGCCGTTGATGAACGGCCGCACCGAGGAGAGGGACCCGGCGATGTAGTCGGGTCAAGGCCTGCCGGGGAGCGGTGAATGCGCAAGTGGACCCGCAACCCCGGCTAAAGGCAGCAGAGGACACCGTGTGGTTTTAGTCAGTCGAGTCTGACATGCCCCTCCGCCTTCCCCAGGCGGAGGAAGTCCATGAGGATTTCCACACGTTAAAAAAAAAAAAAAAAAAAAAAGGTTAGGTTAGGTTAGGTTAGGTTAGGTTAGGTTAGGTTAGGTTCGGGGGAGGAACTTTGGGGAGGCGGCCTGTCTGGCCTCGGCTGGCGGATCCTTGGTTGCAGAGAGGATCCGCCGCCTGGGATTGAGGGTGGCGCTGCACAAGACGGAGGCCGTGTTCTTTCGCGGGCCCCGGCAGCGTCGCCCTCCTCCCGATGCCCACATCGTCGTGGAGGGCGTCCGAGTAGAAGTCCAGCCCCAGATGAAGTATCTGGGTCTGGTGCTGGACGAGAGGTGGCGCTTTGGCCCGCATTTCAGCGGGCTGTCGACGCGCCTCTTGAAAGCCGCGGACGCCCTCTCGTGGCTCCTCCCCAACCTTGGGGGGCCTAAGGCGAAATGCCGGCGCCTGTATGCCGGCATCCTCCGCAGCATGGCCCTGTACGGGGCACCCATCTGGGCGGACTCCCTCCACAGGAGGGAGAACGCGACCGCCATCCGCAGGCCCCAAAGGGCCATTGCACAGCGGGTGGCGAGGGCCTACCGCTCAGTGGGCTTTTCGGCGGCGTGCGCTCTGGCCGGCACCCCTCCTTGGGAGTTGGAGGCTTGGGTGCTGGCCAGAGTATATGAGTGGACGGCGCGCCGGAAGGCGCTCGGGGAGCGCCCCGCCGCCGAAGAGCGGGAGGCCGTGCGGCGGGAGGCGAAGGACGCCATCGTCCTCCACTGGACGGAGGACCTCGCCGCCGCCGCCTTTGGCCGCCGGACGTTGGACGCGCTCGGTCCGGTTCTGCAGAGCTGGCTCGAGCGTTCCCACGGTTTCCTCTCGTTCCGTCTGGTGCAGGTGTTATCCGGCCACGGCTGTTTCGGATCGCACCTGCATCGGATCGGCAGGGAGGAGACCCCGGCGTGCCACGACTGCGGCGCGGCGGAGGACACGGCGCAGCACACCCTCGAGGTGTGCCCGGCTTGGTCCGAACCGCGCCGCGGTCTAACTGCGGCTATTGGGCAGGACCTCTCGCTTCCCGCTGTGGTCGAGGCCATGCTGGGGAGCGAGGAGGCCTGGACGGCGGTTGCCTCCTTTTGCGAGGACGTGATCTCGCAAAAGGAGGAGGCGGAGCGCGTGCGGGAGGACGATCCTCTCGCGGCGCCGCTCCGCAGACGTAGAGGCCGGAGAAGGCGCCGTCCTCTTGGTGGCGACGGGACTTTGCTCCCGCCACCACCTTCGTAAGTCATTCCCGGGCCCGCGTGAGGGCCCGGCCTGAGGGCAATCGTCGGCGGAGGACTGGAAGTGATGGCTGTGCCAAGATTCCCAGTCCCCGCCACTCAGACGAAGCGGGAATGCCGCTGGGTATTTTTAGTGGGTATACCGGGTCAGACCGGGGAGTCCCACATACCCCTCCGATTGGAGGGTATGCGTAATGCATTTTTTCCCAGCGCAAAAAAAAAAAAAAAAAAAAAAAAGGTTAGGTTAGGTTAGGTTAGGTTGGGGGACCCCCCACAGTGTTTGCGTCCACGTCGCGTCCCCTGGTAACTGCCCAGTTCTGACCACCGTAACGGAGTGGCAGACTGGGTTGGCCAAAGTTCACTGTGACTTCAAAGCTCTCATTTTATTCTCTTGCCTTGTTCAGCTTTGACCTGCGGATTTTATCATGTCGAAAGACCTTGCGCGTGACGCCTCCGGGCGCTTTTTAAAACAAAAAGGCCCTTCTAAGGGCCAACCCAAAGGCCCTTCTCAGGGCCAACCCAAAGGCCCTTCTCAGGGCCAACCCAAAGGCCCTTCTCAGGGCCACTCCGACGCTGCGGCGTCAGAGGCTAGCCGCGCGCCGTCTGCGGCTAGCTTCTTTGGTGAGGCGGACGAGTCGTCTGACGATTCGCTTGTCCGAGTGTCGGACACAGACGACTCGCGCCGACGAAAGCGTGTGCGCGGTGGGTCCGGGAGCTCATCGCACTCAAGTGGGGCGAAGCCGAAGGCGAAGAAGCCGACGGTGGTCGCGGACACCCATTCTGTTGGGCTCGCGGACGCTCAACGCCAGTTGGACCTGGCCCGACGGGAGCAGCTCCAGCAAGAGCTGGAGGAGCGGGTTGCGGCGAGCGAGACGCGGGCGCACGCCGCCCGGGCTAAGTCCGGGTACGGCGCCCCCCGCGTTGTATACGCGGACCACTCCCTTGCAGAGTTGGAGGGAATGGCGGAGGAGGACGAAAAGGAGATCGTTGAGGTCGCCACTAAGTCCTCCCACCTGAAGGGGACCTTTCAGAAGGCCCTCAAGTGCCGGGCTGCGAGCCTGCGTGGTGTTGTCGCGGAGTTGGTTCGGCGAAAGGCCACCGACGAGACGCAGCAACTGCAGGCGAAGGTTGATCGCCTGCAGTCGGAGGTCAGCCAGCTTCAGAAGAAGCTGGCCGAAGCTACGGCCCGGCCACAACAAGCTGGGACGAGCTCCACGACAGAAGGCCCCACCTCCAACCTTGAGGATATCATCCGCAAGGTGGTGATGGAGGAGAGGGCCTTCACAAGGTCCTGCCTCGCAGGGATTGAGGACCGGCTCCTGCCGGAGAAACGCCTCCGACCACCGCTTGCGGCGGATAAACGGCAGCGCGAGCCAGGGCCGTCCTCGTCCTCCCAGGTGGAAGATACCCTTCTGCCTGCGACCACACCGGTCAACGCGTGGACGGTAGTGGGCAAGGGCAAAGGCAAGGGGAAGGGCAAGGGCGGGAAGTCGGCGACAGTCGCTCCCGCCGTCCCGGCCACTACCGCTCCCACCGCTCCCAGCCGGTCGCAGGTGACCGGCAAGGGAAAGGGGAGGGGAAAAGGAAAGGCGACGTTAGTCCCCCCTAAAACCGCGGCCGTCGTAGTGACGCTCACCGCGGAGGCCGCGGGGCGGGGGGAGACGTACGCGTCTATCCTTGTGCGGGCGCGTGCAAATGCCGATCCCGTCCAAATGGGGATCGGCAGTGTTTCCTGCCGACGGACCCAAGCCGGGGCTCGAATCTTCGAGTTCCCGGGGGCAGAAGGGAGTGCCCATGCGGACCTCTTCGCAGCCAAGCTGCAAGAGGTCATCGCGGATTCGGCCAAGGTGGCTCGGCCGGTCAAGTTGGCGGCCATTCAGGTGACGGATCTCGATGATTCCGTCACCAAGGAGGAGGTGGTAGCGGCGGTCGCAGCGATAGGGGGCTGTGGCGTCGCGGCGGTCCAAGGCCGGGACATAAGACCCGGCCGCGGCGGTATGGGCACCATTCGCCTCGAGTGCCCGATCGCCGCTGCCAAAGCCGTTCTCGCGAAGGGACGGCTTAAGGTAGGGTTCAGCTCGGGTGCAGTACGTGCACTCGAGGAGCAGGCGCTGCGGTGTTTCCGGTGCTTCGGCATCGGACACACCAGGCCCCTGTGTCCGTCCACGGCAGACAGGACGGACACCTGCTACCGCTGCGGCAAGGAGGGCCACAAAGCCGCCTCCTGCAAGGTCGCCACGCCGCACTGCGCGGTCTGCGCCGCCAGTGGCCGCCCGGCGGCCCACGTCATGAAGGGGAGGAACTGCAATCCTCCCCCTAAGCGGGGCAAAGCGCAGGCGCCTACCGGGCCTGCTACTGCCGCTAGCGCCGTCGCTCCTGCGGCGGCTGTGGAGGGGGGTGCGATGTCCGACTGATGGATAGAGTCGAACATCGCATCCTTCAGACGAACGCCAACCACTGCAAAGCAGCCCAGGATCTGCTGATGCAGATCATGGCTGAGTGGTTGGTGGACTTGGCGGTGGTCGCCGAGCCTTACTCGGTCCCTGGTCGTTGGCTGGGCGACCGGGACGGCCTCGTGGCACTGTTGTCGCGGCCCTCCACGGACTCCCCTCCCCTCTCGCTCTTAGAGAGGGGACCGGGATACGTGGCCGCCGCGTGGGGAGACATAGTGGTGGTGGGAGTCTATTTCTCCCCAAACCGCCCTCTCTCGGACTTTGAGGATTTCCTCGAAGTCCTCACCGCAGTCGTAGGGAGGGCGGCGCCACGACAGGCCGTGGTGCTGGGCGACCTCAACGCCAAGTCGGTGGCCTGGGGCAATCCGGCCGCCAGCTGCAACGTCCGGGGGCGCGCCGTGGAGTTTTGGGCGGCCTCATGCGGTGTGTCCCTCCTCAACAGGGGGGCGGTCCACACGTGTGTGCGGCAACAGGGTGGGTCGGTGGTGGACGTGTCGTTTGCCACCCCCGCGCTAGCCGCCCGCGTCGTCAACTGGCGGGTAGAGATGGTGGAGACATTGTCGGACCACCGATATGTGCGGTTCGACATACCCGCCCGGGGAGGGGCGTTGGCCCGCACTGGGCAGTCCCCCTTCCCGCGGTGGGCTCTCACCCGCCTGGACCGGGAGGCAGCCAGGGAGGCGGCCTTCCTCCAGGACTGGCTGTCGCCCCCTGGTGAGGTCCGGGACGTGGACGCCGCAGCGGTTCGGCTGAGGGAGTCCCTGACCGAGGTGTGCAACTCCAGCATGCCCCGGTCTCGCCGTCCGCCTCCCCGTCGTGCCGTCTATTGGTGGACGGAGGAGCTGGCGGGGCTCCGGGCCACCTGCGTGGCGTCCAGAAGGGCCTACGCGCGGAGCCGACGGCGCAGCGCCCGAAACCTGGCGGAAGAGGACCGTCTATACGCCTCTTATCGGGAGGCGACGACGGTCTTCAAGTCCGCAATGGGCGCCGCCAAGGACTCGGCGAGGGCCGAGATGCTGGAGGGTCTCGATAGGGACCCCTTCGGGAGGCCATACAGGGCGGCGCGGAACCAGCTCCGCCCCTATGGTCCCCCCCTGTCGGAGACCCTCGAGCCAGCGCTGCTGGATGGGGTGGTCCGGTCCCTGTTTCCGCGCAGGACCGACTTCACCCCACCACCCATGGATCCCCCGCAAGGGGCGGCCCTGCCGGAGGAGGAGGTCCCCCCGGTGACGGCGGCGGAGTTCGAGGCGGGGGTCCTCAGCCTCCGCAGGAAGAAGACGGCCCCCGGACCAGACGGCGTCCCCGCACGGGTGGTGGCTATCGCCGCCTCCCAAATGGAGGACAGATTTCGGGACCTCTTCAGCGCGTGCTTTGCGGCTGGGAGGTTCCCGAAACTGTGGAGGGAGGGGCAGCTATGCCTCCTCCGTAAGGAGGGACGCCCGGTGGACTCCCCCTCAGCATACCGGCCCATCGTCCTGCTCGATGAGGTCGGCAAAATGTTTGAGGGGATCGTCGCCTCACGGCTTGATAGCCACTTGCGGGGGTTAGGGCCGGACCTGTCGGACGCCCAGTTCGGTTTCCGCCGAGGGCGTTCGACCATCGACGCACTGGCCTGGGGAGGAACTTTGGGGAGGCGGCCTGTCTGGCCTCGGCTGGCGGATCCTTGGTTGCAGAGAGGATCCGCCGCCTGGGATTGGAGGTGGCGCTGCACAAGACGGAGGCCGTGTTCTTTCGCGGCCCCCGGCAGCGTCGCCCTCCTCCCGATGCCCACATAGTCGTGGAGGGCGTCCGTATAGGAGTCCAGCCCCAGATGAAGTATCTGGGCCTGGTGCTGGACGAGAGGTGGCGCTTCGGCCCGCACTTCAGCGGGCTGTCGACGCGCCTCTTAAAAGCCGCGGACGCCCTCTCGTGGCTCCTCCCCAACCTTGGGGGGCCCAAGGCGAAATGCCGGCGCCTGTATGCCGGCATCCTCCGCAGCATGGCCCTGTACGGGGCACCCATCTGGGCGGACTCCCTCCACAGGAGGGAGAATGCGACCGCCATCCGCAGGCCCCAAAGGGCCATTGCACAGCGGGTGGCGAGGGCCTACCGTTCGGTGGGCTTTTCGGCGGCGTGCGCTCTGGCCGGCACTCCTCCTTGGGAGTTGGAGGCTTGGGTGCTGGCCAGAGTATATGAGTGGACGGCGCGCCGGAAGGCGCTCGGGGAGCGCCCCGCCGCCGAAGAGCGGGAGGCAGTGCGGCGGGAGGCGAAGGACGCCATCGTCCTCCATTGGACGGAGGACCTCGCCGCCGCCGCCTTTGGCCGCCGGACGTTGGACGCGCTCGGTCCGGTTCTGCAGAGCTGGCTCGAGCGTTCCCACGGTTTCCTCTCGTTCCGTCTGGTGCAGGTGTTATCCGGCCACGGCTGTTTCGGATCGCACCTGCATCGGATCGGTAGGGAGGAAACCCCGGCGTGCCACGACTGCGGCGCGGCGGAGGACACGGCGCAGCACACCCTCGAGGTGTGCCCGGCTTGGTCCGAACCGCGCCGCGGTCTAACTGCGGTTATTGGGCAGGACCTCTCGCTTCCCGCAGTGGTCGAGGCCATGCTGGGGAGCGAGGAGGCCTGGACGGCGGTTGCCTCCTTTTGCGAGGACGTAATCTCGCAAAAGGAGGAGGCGGAGCGCGTGCGGGAGGACGATCCTCTCGCGGCGCCGCTCCGCAGACGAAGAGGCCGCAGAAGGCACCGTCCTCTTGGTGGCGACGGGACTTTGCTCCCGCCACCACCTTCGTAAGTCATTCCCGGGCCCGCGCGAGGGCCCGGCCTGAGGGCAATCGTCGGCGGAGGACTGGAAGTGATGGCTGCGCCAAGATTCCCAGTCCCCGCCACTCAGACGAAGCGGGAATGCCGCTGGGTATTTTTAGTGGGTATACCGGGTCAGACCGGGGAGTCCCACATACCCCTCCGATTGGAGGGTATGCGTAATGCATTTTTTTCCCAGCGCAAAAAAAAAAAAAAAAAAAAAAAAAAAAAAAAAAAAAAAAAAAAAGGTTAGGTTAGGTTAGGTTGGGGGACCCCCCACAGTGTTTGCGTCCACGTCGCGTCCCCTGGTAACTGCCCAGTTCTGACCACCGTAACGGAGTGGCAGACTGGGTTGGCCAAAGTACACTGTGCTTCGAAGCTCTTTTATTCTCTTGCCTTGACGAGCTAAGACCTGCGGATTTTATTTTAAAAATGTCGAAAGACCCAGCGCGTGACGCCTCCGGGCGCTTTTTAAAACAAAAAGGCCCTTTTCAGGGCCAACCCAAAGGCCCTTCTAAGGGCCAACCCAAAGGCCCTTCTCAGGGCCAACCCAAAGGCCCTTCTCAGGGCCACTCCGACGCTGCGGCGTCAGAGGCTAGCCGCGCGCCGTCTGCGGCTAGCTTCTTTGGTGAGGCGGACGAGTCGTCTGACGACTCACTTGTCCGAGTGTCGGACACAGACGACTCGCGCCGACGGAAGCGTGTACGTCCGAGCGGTGGGTCCGGGAGCTCATCGCACTCAAGTGGGGCGAAGCCGAAGGCAAAGAAGCCGACGGTGGTCGCGGATACCCATGCCGTTGGGCTCGCGGACGCTCAACGCCAGTTAGATCTGGCTAGGCGGGAGCAGCTCCAACAAGAGCTTGAGGAGCGGGTTGCGGCGAGCGAGACGCGGGCGCACGCCGCCCGGGCCAAGTCCGGGTACGGCGCCCCCCGCGTTGTATACGCGGACCACTCCCTCGCAGAGTTGGAGGGAATGGCGGAGGAGGATGAAAAGGAGATCATCGAGGTCGCCACTAAGTCCTCCCACCTAAAGGGGACCTTCCAAAAGGCCCTCAAGTGCCGGGCCGCGAGCATGCGCGGTGTCGTCGCGGAGCTGGTTCGACGTAAGGCCAGTGATGAAACGCGGCAACTGCAGGCGAAAGTTGATCGCCTGCAGTCGGAGGTCAGCCAGCTTCACAAGAAGCTGGCCGAAGCCACGGCTCGGCCACAGCAAGCCGGGACGAGCCCCGTGACAGAGGGCCCCCCCTCCAACCTTGAGGATATCATCCGCAAGGTGGTGATGGAGGAGAGGGCCTTCACAAGGTCCTGCTTAGCAGGAATTGAGGACCGGCTCCTGCCGGAGAAACGCCTCCGGCCGCCGCTTGCGGCGGATAAACGGCAGCGCGAGCCAGGGCCGTCCTCCTCCTCCCAGGCGGAAGACGCCCTTCTCCCTGCGACCACACCGGTCAACGAGTGGACGGTTGTGGGCCGCAAAGGGAAGGGCAAGGGCAAAAAGTCGGCGACGGTCGTCCCTGCCGTCCCGGCCACTACCGCGCCCACCGCTACCAAGGGCAAAGGGAAAGCGAGTGGAAAGGGGAAGCTAGTTCCCCCAAAAACCGCAGCCGTTGTAGTGACGCTCACCGCGGAGGCTGCGGGGCGAGGGGAGACGTACGCGTCCCTTCTGGTGCGGGCGCGTGCAAATGCCGATCCCGCCCAACTGGGGATCAGCAGTGTCTCCTGCCGACGGACCCAAGCCGGGGCTCGAATTTTTGAGTTCCCGGGGGCGGAGGGTAGTGCCCATGCAGACCTCTTTGCAGCCAAGCTGCAGGAGGTCATCGCAGATTCGGCCAAGGTGGCTCGGCCGGTCAAGTTGGCGGCCATTGAGGTGACGGATTTGGATGACTCCGTCACCAAGGAGGAGGTGGTAGCGGCGGTCGCAGCGATAGGGGGCTGTGGCGTCGCGGCGGTCCAAGGCCGGGACATTAGACCCGGCCGCGGCGGAATGGGCACCATTCGCCTCGAGTGCCCAATCGCCGCTGCCAAAGCCGTCCTTGCGAAGGGACGGCTAAAGGTAGGGTTCAGCTCGGGTGCAGTACGGGCACTCGAGGAACAGGCGCTGCGGTGTTTCCGGTGCTTCGGCATCGGACACACCAGGCCTCTGTGTCCGTCCACGACAGACAGGACGGACACCTGCTACCGCTGCGGCAAGGAGGGCCACAAAGCCGCCTCCTGCAAGGTCGCCACGCCGCACTGCGCGGTCTGCGCCGCCAGTGGCCGCCCGGCGGCCCACGTCATGAAGGGGAGGAACTGCAATCCTCCCCCTAAGCGGGGCAAAGCGCAGGCGCCGACCGGGCCTGCTACTGCCGCTAGCGCCGTCGCTCCTGCGGCGGCTGTGGAGGGGGGTGCGATGTCCGACTGATGGATAGAGTCGAACATCGCATCCTTCAGACGAACGCCAACCACTGCAAAGCAGCCCAGGATCTGCTGATGCAGATCATGGCTGAGTGGTTGGTGGACCTGGCGGTGGTCGCCGAGCCTTACTCGGTCCCTGGTCGTTGGCTGGGCGACCGGGACGGCCTCGTGGCATTGTTGACGCGGCCCTCCACGGACTCCCCTCCCCTCTCGCTCTTAGAGAGGGGACCGGGATACGTGGCCGCCGCGTGGGGAGAGATTGCGGTGGTGGGGGTTTATTTCTCCCCAAACCGCCCTCTCTCGGACTTTGAGGATTTCCTGGAGATCCTCACCGCAGTCGTAGGGAGGGCGGCGCCACGCCAGGCCGTGGTGCTGGGCGACCTGAACGCCAAGTCGGTGGCCTGGGGCAACCCGGCCCCTAGCTGCAACGTCCGGGGGCGCGCCGTCGAGTTTTGGGCGGCCTCATGCGGTGTGTCCCTCCTCAACAGGGGGGCGGTCCACACGTGTGTGCGGCAACAGGGTGGGTCGGTGGTGGACGTGTCGTTTGCCACCCCCGCGCTAGCCGCCCGCGTCGTCAACTGGCGGGTTGAGATGGTGGAGACATTGTCGGACCACCGATATGTGCGGTTCGACATATCCGCCCGGGGAGGGGCGTTGGCCCGCACTGGGCAGTCCCCCTTCCCGCGGTGGGCTCTCACCCGCCTGGACCGTGAGGCAGCCAAGGAGGCGGCCTTTCTCCAGGACTGGCTGTCGCCCCCTGGTGAGGTCCGGGACGTGGACGCCGCAGCGGTTCGGCTGAGGGAGTCCCTGACCGAGGTGTGTAACTCCAGCATGCCTCGGTCTCGCCGTCCGCCTCCCCGTCGTGCCGTCTATTGGTGGACGGAGGAGCTGGCAGGGCTCCGGGCCACCTGTGTGGCGGCCAGAAGGGCCTTTGCGCGGAGCCGACGGCGCAGCGCCCGAAACCTGGCGGAAGAGGACCGTCTATACGCCTCTTATCGGGAGGCGACGACGGTCTTCAAGTCCGCAATGGGCGCCGCCAAGGACTCGGCTAGGGCCGAGATGCTGGAGGGTCTCGATAGGGACCCCTTCGGAAGGCCATACAGGGCGGCGCGGAACCAGCTCCGCCCTTGTGGTCCCCCCCTGTCGGAGACCCTCGAGCCAGCGTTGCTGGATGGGGTGGTCCGGTCCCTGTTTCCGCGCAGGACCGACTTCACCCCACCATCCATGGATCCCCCGCAAGGGGCGGCCCTGCCGGAGGAGGAGGTTCCCCCGGTGACGGCGGCGGAGTTCGAGGCGGGGGTCCTCAGCCTCCGCAGGAAGAAGACGGCCCCCGGACCAGACGGCGTCCCCGCACGGGTGGTGGCTATCGCCGCCTCCCAAATGGAGGACAGATTTCGGGACCTCTTCAGCGCGTGCTTTGCGGCTGGGAGGTTCCCGAAACTGTGGAGGGAGGGGCAGCTATGCCTCCTCCGTAAGGAGGGACGCCCGGTGGACTCCCCCTCAGCATACCGGCCCATCGTCCTGCTCGATGAGGTCGGCAAAATGTTTGAGGGGATCGTCGCCTCACGGCTTGATAGCCATTTGCGGGGGGTAGGGCCGGATCTGTCGGACGCCCAGTTCGGTTTCCGCCGAGGGCGTTCGACGATCGACGCGCTGGCCCTACTCAAGGGCCAGGTGAAGGAGGCAGAGGAGGCGGGGGACGGAGTGTTGGCGGTGTCATTCGACATCTCAAACGCCTTCAACTCCGTCCCCCACTCGACGATAATGGAGGCGCTCCGGTATCACGGAGTGCCCCAATACCTGCGGGTCCTCCTAGCAAGTTACTTGGAGGACCGAGAAGTCCTCCTCGTGGACAGGACGGCCACTGTGCGGCGGTACGGCGCAGAGTCCGGTGTTCCGCAGGGTTCGGTGCTAGGCCCTCCCCTGTGGAACATCGGGTTCAACTGGCTTCTGCGGGGGGCCCTCCTCCAGGGCACGAGTGTCATCTGCTACGCGGATGACACTCTTCTCACTGCCCGGGGGAGGAACTTTGGGGAGGCGGCCTGTCTGGCCTCGGCTGGCGGATCCTTGGTTGCAGAGAGGATCCGCCGCCTGGGATTGGAGGTGGCGCTGCACAAGACGGAGGCCGTGTTCTTTCGCGGCCCCCGGCAGCGTCGCCCTCCTCCCGATGCCCACATAGTCGTGGAGGGCGTCCGTATAGGAGTCCAGCCCCAGATGAAGTATCTGGGCCTGGTGCTGGACGAGAGGTGGCGCTTCGGCCCGCACTTCAGCGGGCTGTCGACGCGCCTCCTGAAAGCCGCGGACGCCCTCTCGTGGCTCCTCCCCAACCTTGGGGGGCCCAAGGCGAAATGCCGGCGCCTGTATGCCGGCATCTTGCGCAGCATGGCCCTATACGGGGCACCCATCTGGGCGGACTCCCTCCACAGGAGGGAGAATGCGACCGCCATCCGCAGGCCCCAAAGGGCCATTGCACAGCGGGTGGCGAGGGCCTACCGCTCAGTGGGCTTCTCGGCGGCGTGCGCTCTGGCCGGCACTCCTCCTTGGGAGTTGGAGGCTTGGGTGCTGGCCAGAGTATATGAGTGGACGGCGCGCCGGAAGGCGCTCGGGGAGCGCCCCGCCGCCGAAGAGCGGGAGGCAGTGCGGCGGGAGGCGAAGGACGCCATTGTCCTCCACTGGACGGAAGACCTCGCCGCCGCCGCCTTTGGCCGCCGGACGTTGGACGCGCTCGGTCCGGTTCTGCAGAGCTGGCTCGAGCGGTCCCACGGTTTCCTCTCGTTCCGTCTGGTGCAGGTGTTATCCGGCCACGGCTGTTTCGGATCGCACCTGCATCGGATCGGCAGGGAGGAAACCCCGGCGTGCCACGACTGCGGCGCAGCGGAGGACACGGCGCAGCACACCCTCGAGGTGTGCCCGGCTTGGTCCGAACTGCGCCGTGATCTGACTGCCGTGGTTGGACGGGACCTCTCGCTTCCCGCTGTGGTTGAGGCCATGCTTGGGAGCGAAGAGTCCTGGTCTGCGGTTGCCTCCTTTTGCGAGGACGTAATCTCGCAAAAGGAGGAGGCGGAGCGCGTGCGGGAGGACGATCCTCTCGCAGCGCCGCTCCGCAGACGTAGAGGCCGGAGAAGGCGCCGTCCTCTCCCTCCTCTTGGTGGCGACGGGACTTTGCTCCCGCCACCACCTTCGTAAGTCATTCCCGGGCCCGCGTGAGGGCCCGGCCTGAGGGCAATCGTCGGCGGAGGACTGGAAGTGATGGCTGTGCCAAGATTCCCAGTCCCCGCCACTCAGACGAAGCGGGAATGCCGCTGGGTATTTTTAGTGGGTATACCGGGTCAGACCGGGGAGTCCCACATACCCCTCCGATTGGAGGGTATGCGTAATGCATTTTTTCCCAGCGCAAAAAAAAAAAAAAAAAAAAAAAAAAAAAAAAGGTTAGGTTAGGTTAGGTTGGGGTGCTAGGTCAGAAAACCTCCTCGTGTGCCTGTCGGCTGCTTGTCCCTTTTGATACGTCGGGAGGGAACGGCAGCTGGCAGGACGGTGCATCCTGGGCGCGGCAGTGACGTTCTCCGAGAAACTGGAAGAAGATTTCTTCATCTTGTTTAGCGGGGAAATTCACTGTCGTGGCGAATAGTCTGACACTGGAGGGGTCCCATTTGGACCGGTGGGGGCGTTGTTCCGCGTGTTCCTCTGTCTTGCAGAGGGCACAGTGGAGGAGCATGGACGGGCCCGGTGTGCACTTGCACTGCCTCCGGGCAGACAGGGAGGGACTGTGCCCTTCCTTGTCGCCGTCATAAATCTCATAATCCCGATCCTGATCGGGACCGAGGGCCTCGGCTTAACCGCCCGGGCCACGAGGTAGAAAACCTCTATAAAAAGTCACCCCGAATCTCAAGCGGCGGAGCACCGCGAGGAGATGTATGGCTGACGGGTGTTCTTATGAACAATCAGTCGCTAGTGCTACCCTCGCCAGGGTACCTGCCGACCCCCTGGCGAGTAATAAATGCTTAAGGCTTACCTGGGTACAGGGGTCTCTGCCCAGGTGGACCCTTTATTTCCCCCATTCTCGTGGGTACAGTATGGATACCGAAATTTTTAAACCAAACGATGTTGAGAAGGAGGGAAGAGAGGAGAAGGAGAAGGAGGAGACGGGAGCAAGGAGTGCACCGGGGTGCTCTCGAGAACCAGTGGTGGTTCTCCAGAGGCTGCCCTCTAATGTGGACGAGATGTCCACCTCGGACACCGCATCTACATTGGCGGAGGAGGTGCCCGCCGCTTCAGTCAAATTTTGGCGCAAGCGACGGGCCCCACCAGTAGTGGCTGAAGGATCCGGAGACGACAACGACTCCAGCGACGACATGACGGACGAGGGAGCGACTGCTAGGAAAGCACTCGCCTCCTCGTCCTCCAAAAGAGGAAGAGGACGCCCAGCGTCGACAGGCCAATTCATTGGCCTGTCCAAGGCACGGCGCGAACTGGCGGAGGCGAAAAAGGCCGCCGCCAAACAGGAGAGGGCAGAGGCGGACGAAAGGGAGGTGGCCGAGTTGGCCCGCAAATTGTCCGGACGTATCACGCGATTGTCCGAGACTTCCTCCGCCTCTGCAGTCTCTGCGGTCTCGGAGAGGGAGACGGAGGACCTGCTGGCCGGAGAACTGGCCAGCAGGATGCAGGACGCCGTGGCGGCCATTAAAAGGGTCGCCAAATCGTCAAAAGGTTTGAAGGGCACCTTCCAAAAAGCCCTAAAAGATGCGGCGGCCTCCATCTCGGAGACCGCAGAGGTGCTGCTGACCCGCACCTCTTCCGAGGAGACCGCGCGATTACAGGCGCAGAACGCCCGTCTGTCGGCCCAGCTGGCCGGGCTCCGCAGAGAGCACGAGGCGTTCCGAGCGGAGCTCGCTGCGCTGCAGACCGAGCGCAAAAAGGAGGACGTGAGGCAGCCGGAGGAGTCGGAAGTGGTGCGGCTCCTCAGGAGCGAGCTCGAGAGCTACCGAGCCCGCTTCGACGTCCTCGAGCGGCAAATGCTGCGCCCTCCCCTGGCCACAGACGGGCCTTCAAAGCGGGCGGCCGCTACTTTCGCAGCCAAAGCTGCAGCGCCGACCTCGACTCGGCCAACTGAGGTGGCAGAACCCGCTGCCAAAGAGCCTGGCGTAGCCGGACGAAAAGGCAAAGGGGCTGGCAAGAGGGCGAAGGCTGCAGCCGCAGCTGTCCCTGTCCCTAATGCCGAGACAGCGTCCTCAGCTCCCGGGGCTCCCAGAACCGAAGCACCGACAGCTTCCCAGCAGAGCCAGTGGGAGACTGTCGGAGCGAAGAAGAAGGCTAAAAAAGCGGCGAAGAAGAAGGCCAAGAAGGCGGCCAAACAGAAGGAAGCGGAGAAGGTGGCCAAGGTCCGCGCCCCCCGCTCCACGGCTGTAGTACTTACTTTGCAGCCTGGAGCGGAGGAGAGGGGCATGACCTATGCTGCGGTCCTGACGAAGGCCAAGGCTTCAATAAGCCTCGGCGACCTCGGCATAGCGGGGCTCCGCTGCAAGCGGACTGCTACCGGAGCTTGCCTTCTAGAGGTGTCCGGCGCCACGAGTGGCCCGAAGGCAGACGCCTTGGCCGAAAAAATCAGGGCGCAATTCGAGGAAGGCGAGCTCCGGGTGTCCAGGCCTACGAAGTGCGCCGACCTGCGTATCGCAGGCTTGGACGACTCTGTCTCAGTCGAGGAAGTCGTGGCTGCCGTGGCGAGGGCGGGAGAGTGCCCGCCCAGTCAAATTAAGCCCGGCAAAATCCGCCCGGGCTTTCGAGGCATGAGCTCTATAGTTCTGAGCTGTCCTGTGGCGGCGGCGCAGAGGCTGGCGGACGGACGCCGGCTGCTCGTGGGGTGGGTGTCGGCACAGGTAAAACTGTTGCCTGCAAGAGGTACGACGTGCTTCCGGTGCTTGACGGACGGCCATGTCGGAACGCAGTGCGTCTCCGACACTAATTACCGTGACCGGTGCTTCGGATGCGGTCAGCCCGGACATATGGTCGCCTCTTGCACGGCCCCGCCCCACTGCTTAGCATGTGCAGCGCTGGGCAAGCCTGCAGGGCATCGAGTGGGCCGAAAGCCATGCGCAGCACCCAACGGCAAAAGAAAGGGGAGGGCCCAGACTTCAGCAGTCCCGGCTCAGTCACAAAATGAGGAATCGCAGACAATGGACACCCAGTAATGGCCCCATCTCTGCGATTCCTCCAAGCGAACATCAACCGCTGCGCCCGGGCTCAGGATTTATTACTCCAGAGCATGGCGCAGTGGTCGATAGGTGTCGCGGTGGTCGCCGAGCCGTACTTCGTCCCGCCCGGGCGAGCTGACTGGGCGAGTGACACGAACGGCTCGGTGACACTCATCTCCAGAGCCGGGAATGGGTCCCCGATGATGGAGGCTCTCGCCGTTGGGCAGGGCCACGTGGCGGCACTGTTCGGGGAGATGGTGGTTGTGGGGGTTTATTTCTCCCCGAACAGACCTCTCGCCGACTTTGAGAGATTCGTGGTGGAGTTGGGCGTCGTCGTCGCCCGTAGTCGTCCTCACCCCGTGCTCGTTCTTGGGGACTTCAATGCCAAATCCACGGCTTGGGGTTCCCCGACAACAGACGCGCGGGGAGAGGTGCTGGAGGAGTGGGCAATTGAGGCCGGCCTCCAGCTCCTAAATAGGGGTTCCGTGGACACGTGCGTGCGCCAGCGGGGCGGTTCCATAGTGGACTTGACGTTCGCTAGCCCCGCACTAGCGCGCCGTGTCCAGGACTGGCGGGTGGTGGAGGAGGCGGAGACTCTGTCTGATCATCGGTACATCCGTTTCGATGTCTCTGCCCAGACTTCTGCCACCCCGGTTCAAGCGGGCCCTGGCGGGGTCGGTCCGCGTTGGGCGCTTCGGCAACTGGACCGGGACCTACTCGTTGAAGCCTCGATAGTCCAGGCCTGGGTGTCAGCACCGGACAGGCCTGACGATATCGACAGCGAGGCTGAGTGGTTCCGGAAAGCCATGTCGCATGTCTGTGACGCTGCTATGCCTAGGGTTCTGTCCCGACCGGCTAGGCGCCAGGTGTACTGGTGGTCGCAAGACATCGAGCGGCTGCGCGCTGCGTGTGTTGCCGCTCGGCGCCGGTACGCCAGGCTCCGCAGGAGGCGTAGCCGCGTCAGGGATGCGGCAGACGAGGCCGAAGAGGCGGAACTGTATGAGGGGTACAGGGCGGCGAGGAAGGCACTACAGCTTGCCATCAAGCGGGCCAAAGTCCTGGCTCGAGAGGAGCAGCTGCAGACTCTGGACCGAGATCCATGGGGGCGCCCATACTTAATGGTACGGGGCAAACTCCGTCCATGGGCCCCCCCGCTGTCCCAGAGCCTCCGGCCAGAGCTATTGAGCAGCGTAGTTGGCGCTCTGTTCCCCTCTAGGGCAGAGCATACCCCGCCACCCATGGTTCCGCCCTCCGAGTTGCCCAACGAGGACGACGACGGCGACGACGACGTGCCCGAAGTGACCCGGGCAGAATTGAGAGCGGCGGTTTTGAGGCTTCAAGCCAAGAATACCGCCCCAGGGCCCGACGGCATACCCGGCCGCGCATGGGTCTTGGCCTCGAAGGCTCTCGGGCCCCGACTGCGAGGGCTGTTGAGCGCATGTTTGCAGCGGGGCCAGTTTCCACGCCTATGGAAGACGGGGAAGCTGGTTCTGCTTCATAAGCCAGGGCGCCCTGCGGACTCTCCGTCCGCTTACCGCCCCATTGTGCTGTTGGACGAGGTGGGCAAGCTCTTCGAGCGAGTCATCGCAAACCGCCTCGTCCGGCACCTCTCTGGCGTGGGGCCGGATCTGGCGGACAACCAGTTTGGTTTCCGTCAAGGGCGCTCTACAGTGGACGCGATCATGCGCGTAAGGGCCTTGGCGGAGGAAGCAGTTGCACGGGGTGAGGTCGTCTTGGCGGTGTCGCTCGACATCGCCAACGCCTTCAACACCTTGCCCTGGAGTTGCATCAGGGAGGCGCTCCGCTACCACGGGGTGCCGACCTACCTCCGCCACACTGTCGGGGCCTACCTGGCTGGCAGGTCAGTCGTCTACCCGGGTCAGGAAGGATGGGGTCGGCGAGAAACGTCGTGCGGTGTTCCACAGGGGTCGGTCTTGGGGCCGCTCCTGTGGAACATCGGATACGACTGGGTGTTGCGCGGTGCGCTCCTCCATGGCGTCGGCGTAGTCTGTTACGCCGACGACACGTTGGTGACGGCGCGGGGGAAGACGTACCGCGACGCGTCGCTACTGGCGACTGCGGGGGTTGCGCAAGTCGTTGCTAGGATCCGGCGGTTGGGCCTCGAGGTGGCGCTCAACAAATCCGAGGCTCTGTGTTTCCACGGGGCCCGGCGCGCGCCACCCTCGGGGTCCAACATAGTGGTGGGAGGCGTCCGCATCGGCGTCGAGTCGACGATGAAGTACTTAGGACTCGTCCTCGATAGCCGATGGGACTTCGGGCCGCACTTCCGGCAACTGGCCCCTAAACTGATGGGCGCAGCGGCGGCTCTAACACGGCTGCTGCCTAACTTGGGGGGGCCAGAGTCATCTTGCCGGAGGCTCTACTTGGGGATCGTGCGGTCTATGGCTCTATATGGAGCACCCGTGTGGGCGGACACCCTGTCGGCTCGCAACGTCGCAATGCTGCGAAGGCCGCAGCGAGCGATGGCCGTCAGAGTGATCAGGGGGTACTGCACGATCTCCCACGAAGCGGCCTGCCTGTTGGCCGGATCACCGCCCTGGGATCTGGAGGCTAAACTCCTCGCGTCAATGTATCGGTGGCGCGGGGAGGCCCAGGAGCGGGGCGAAAGGCCGCTGCCTAGCGTAGTGGAGACGCGGCGGTCTGAGCTCCGCCGATCTCTAGCGGCGGAGTGGAAGGCGCGACTTGCGCAACCCAGTGCGGGGCACGCCGCTATTGCGGCGGTAAGGCCCGTCATGGAGGCGTGGATCGGCAGGAGGCACGGCGCTCTCACCTTCCGACTGACGCAGATACTTTCCGGACACGGTTGCTTCGGAAAGTATCTGCATCGCATAGGTCGGGAGCAGACGCCCGTGTGCCACCACTGCGACGGTTGCCCGGAAGACACGGCGCAGCACACGCTGGAGGAATGCTCAGCGTGGGCGTCGCAGCGCCGTGATCTGATCGCAGCGATCGGCGGGAGCGATCTCTCGCTTCCGACTGTCGTCGAGGCCATGGTCGGAAGCGAGAGTGCGTGGGAAGGGGCCGTCGCCTTCTGCGAGGATGTCATGCTCGCGAAGGAGACGGCGGAGAGGGAAAGAGAGAGGGTTGCCATCCCTCTCAGCTCCCGCAGACGCACCGGGCGCCGCCGGGCGCAAACCGATCTGCGTCCTCCATGAGAGGTAGCCTGCGGGCGGCTGACTTGGGGCAGTCAGCCGCCCGACCAGATACAGGCCCGAGTTGGCGGCGACGTGTCCTTCGTCGCCACTCGAAGAGAGGTGCGGCCGTTGGTGAACGGCCGCACCGAGGAGAGGGACCCGGCGATGTAGTCGGGTCAAGGCCTGCCGGGGAGCGGTGAATGCGCAAGTGGACCCGCACCCCCGGCTAAAGGCAGCAGAGGACACCGTGTGGTTTTAGTCAGTCGAGTCTGACATGCCCCTCCGTCTTCCCCAGGCGGAGGAAGTCCATGAGGATTTCCACACGTTAAAAAAAAAAAAAAAAAAAAGGTTAGGTTAGGTTAGGTTAGGTTAGGTTAGGTTAGGTTCAGGGGGCGGCCCTGCCGGAGGAGGAGGTCCCCCCGGTGACGGCGGCGGAGTTCGAGGCGGGGGTCCTCAGCCTCCGCAGGAAGAAGACGGCCCCCGGACCAGACGGCGTCCCCGCACGGGTGGTGGCTATCGCTGCCTCTCAAATGGAGGACAGGTTTCGGGACCTCTTCAGCGCGTGCTTTACGGCTGGGAGGTTCCCGAAGCTGTGGAGGGAGGGGCAGCTATGCCTCCTCCGTAAGGAGGGACGCCCGGTGGACTCCCCCTCGGCATACCGGCCCATCGTTCTGCTCGATGAGGTCGGTAAAATGTTCGAGGGGATTGTCGCCTCCCGGCTGAATAGCCATTTGCGGGGGGTAGGGCCGGATCTGTCGGACGCCCAGTTCGGTTTCCGCCGAGGGCGTTCGACGATCGACGCGCTGGCCCTACTCAAGGGCCAGGTGAAGGAGGCAGTGGAGGCGGGGGACGGAGTGTTGGCGGTGTCATTCGACATCTCCAACGCCTTCAACTCCGTCCCCCACTCGACGATATTGGAGGCGCTGCGGTATCACGGTGTGCCCCAATACCTGCGGGCCCTCCTGGCGAGCTACCTGGAGGACCGAGAGGTCCTCCTCGTTGATAAGACGGCCACTGTGCGGCGGTACGGCGCAGAGTCCGGTGTTCCGCAGGGTTCGGTGCTGGGCCCTCCCCTGTGGAACATCGGGTTCAACTGGCTTCTGCGGGGGGCCCTCCTCCAGGGCACGAGTGTCATCTGCTACGCGGATGACACTCTTCTCACTGCCCGGGGGAGGAACTTTGGGGAGGCGGCCTGTCTGGCCTCGGCTGGCGGATCCTTGGTTGCAGAGAGGATTCGCCGCCTGGGATTGGAGGTGGCGCTGCACAAGACGGAGGCCGTGTTCTTCCGCGGCCCCCGGCAGCGTCGCCCTCCTCCCGATGCCCACATTGTCGTGGAGGGCGTCCGTATAGGTGTCCAGCCCCAGATGAAGTATCTGGGCCTGGTGCTGGACGAGAGGTGGCGCTTCGGCCCGCATTTCAGCGGGCTGTCGACGCGCCTCCTGAAAGCCGCGGACGCCCTCTCGTGGCTCCTCCCCAACCTTGGGGGGCCCAAGGCGAAATGCCGGCGCCTGTATGCCGGCATCCTCCGCAGTATGGCCCTGTACGGGGCACCCATCTGGGCGGACTCCCTCCACAGGAGGGAGAACGCGACCGCCATCCGCAGGCCCCAAAGGGCCATTGCACAGCGGGTGGCGAGGGCCTACCGCTCAGTGGGCTTTTCGGCGGCGTGCGCTCTGGCCGGCACCCCTCCTTGGGAGTTGGAGGCTTGGGTGCTGGCCAGAGTCTATGAGTGGACGGCGCGCCGGAAGGCGCTCGGGGAGCGCCCCGCCGCCGAAGAGCGGGAGGCCGTGCGGCGGGAGGCGAAGGAAGCCATCGTCCTCCATTGGACGGAGGACCTCGCCGCCGCCGCCTTTGGCCGCCGGACGTTGGACGCGCTCGGTCCGGTTCTGCAGAGCTGGCTCGAGCGGTCCCACGGTTTCCTCTCGTTCCGTCTGGTGCAGGTGTTATCCGGCCACGGCTGTTTCGGATCGCACCTGCATCGGATCGGTAGGGAGGAAACCCCGGCGTGCCACGACTGCGGTGCAGCGGAGGACACGGCGCAACACACCCTTGAGGTGTGCCCGGCTTGGTCCGAACTGCGCCGCAGTCTAACTGCGGTTGTTGGGCAGGACCTCTCGCTTCCCGCTGTGGTCGAGGCCATGCTGGGGAGCGAGGAGGCCTGGACGGCGGTTGCCTCCTTTTGCGAGGACGTAATCTCGCAAAAGGAGGAGGCGGAGCGCGTGCGCGAGGACGATCCTCTCGCGGCGCCGCTCCGCAGACGAAGAGGCCGCAGAAGGCGCCGTCCTCTTGGTGGCGACGGGACTCTGCTCCCGCCACCACCTTCGTAAGTCATTCCCGGGCCCGCGCGAGGGCCCGGCCTGAGGGCAATCGTCGGCGGAGGACTGGAAGTGATGGCTGTGCCAAGATTCCCAGTCCCCGCCACTCAGACGAAGCGGGAATGCCGCTGGGTATTTTTAGTGGGTATACCGGGTCAGACCGGGGAGTCCCACATACCCCTCCGATCGGAGGGTATGCGTAATGCATTTTTTCCCAGCGCAAAAAAAAAAAAAAAAAAAAAAAAAAAAAAAAGGTTAGGTTAGGTTAGGTTAGGTTAGGTTAGGTTGGGGGGGGGGACCCCCCACAGTGTTTGCGTCCACGTCGCGTCCCCTGGTAACTGCCCAGTTCTGACCACCGTAACGGAGTGGCAGACTGGGTTGGCCAAAGTACACTGTGCTTCGAAGCTCTTATTATCTTGCCTTGTCGAGCTGCGATCTGCGGATTTGATTTTATTTTAAAATGTCGAAAGACCCTGCGCGTGACGCCTCCGGGCGCTTTTTAAAACAAAAAGGCCCTTCTCAGGGCCAACCCAAAGGCCCTTCTAAGGGCCAACCTAAAGGCTGCGTCAGAGGCTAGCCGCGCGCCGTCTGCGGCTAGCTTCTTCGGAGAGGCGGACGAGTCTTCGGACGACTCAATTGTCCGACCATCGGACACGGACGACTCTCGTTCGCGGAAGCGGGTCCGCACGAGTGGTGGGTCCGGGGGCTCCTCGGCCTCGGGTAGGGCGAAGCCGAAGGCAAAGAAGCCGACGGCGGCCGCAGACACCCATGCCGTAGGGCTCGCGGACGCTCAACGCCAGTTAGATCTGGCTAGGCGGGAGCAGCTCCAACAAGAGCTTGAGGAGCGGGTTGCGGCGAGTGAGACGCGGGCGCACGCCGCCCGGGCCAAGTCCGGGTACGGCGCCCCCCGCGTTGTATACGCGGACCACTCCCTCGCAGAGTTGGAGGGAATGGCGGAGGAGGATGAAAAGGAGATCATCGAGGTCGCCACTAAGTCCTCCCACCTAAAGGGGACCTTCCAGAAGGCCCTCAAGTGCCGGGCTGCGAGCCTGCGCGGTGTCATCGCGGAGCTGGTTCGGCGTAAGGCCAATGATGAAACGCGGCAACTGCAGGCGAAAGTTGATCGCCTGCAGTCGGAGGTCAACCAGCTTCACAAGAAGCTGGCCGAAGCCACGGCCCGGCCACAGCAAGCCGGGACGAGCCCCGTGACAGAGGGCCCCCCCTCCAACCTTGAGGATATCATCCGCAAGGTTGTGATGGAGGAGAGGGCCTTCACAAGGTCCTGCTTAGCAGGTATCGAGGACCGGCTTCTGCCGGAGAAACGCCTCCGACCGCCGCTTGCGGCGGATAAACGGCAGTGCGAGCCAGGGCCGTCCTCCTCCTCCCAGGCGGAAGACGTCCTTCTCCCTGCGACCACACCGGTCAACGAGTGGACGGTAGTGGGCCGCAAGGGGAAGGGCAAGGGAAAGAAGTCGGCGACGGTCGTCCCTGCCGTCCCGGCCACTACCGCGCCCACCGCTCCCAGGGGCAAAGGGAAAGCGAGGGTAAAGGGGAAGCTAGTCCCCCCAAAAACCGCAGCCGTCGTAGTGACGCTCACCGCGGAGGCTGCGGGGCGAGGGGAGACGTACGCGTCCCTCCTGGTGCGGGCGCGTGCTAATGCCGATCCCGCCCAACTGGGGATCAACAGTGTCTCCTGCCGACGGACCCAAGCCGGGGCTCGAATTTTTGAGTTCCCGGGGGCGGAGGGTAGTGCCCATGCGGATCTCTTCGCATCAAAGCTGAAAGAGGTCATCGCAGACTCGGCAAAGGTGGCCCGGCCGGTCAAGTTGGCGGCCATTGAGGTGACGGATCTTGACGATTCCGTCACCAAGGAGGAGGTGGTGGCGGCGGTCGCAGCGATAGGGGGCTGCGGCGTCGCGGCGGTCCAAGGCCGGGACATAAGACCCGGCCGCGGCGGAATGGGCACCATTCGCCTCGAGTGCCCAATCGCCGCTGCCAAAGCCGTCCTTGCGAAGGGACGGCTAAAGGTAGGGTTCAGCTCGGGTGCGGTACGGGCACTCGAGGAGCAGGCGCTGCGGTGTTTCCGGTGCTTCGGCATCGGACACACCAGGCCCCTGTGTCCGTCCACGGCAGACAGGACGGACACCTGCTACCGCTGCGGCAAGGAGGGCCACAAAGCCGCCTCCTGTAAGGTCGCCACGCCACACTGCGCGGTCTGCGCCGCCAGTGGCCGCCCGGCGGCCCACGTCATGAAGGGGAGGAACTGCAATCCTCCCCCTAAGCGGGGCAAAGCGCAGGCGCCGACCGGGCCTGCTACTGCCGCTAGCGCCGTCGCTCCTGCGGCGGCTGTGGAGGGGGGTGCGATGTCCGACTGATGGATAGAGTCGAACATCGCATCCTTCAGACGAACGCCAACCACTGCAAAGCAGCCCAGGATCTGCTGATGCAGATCATGGCTGAGTGGTTGGTGGACTTGGCGGTGGTCGCCGAGCCTTACTCGGTCCCTGGTCGTTGGCTGGGCGACCGGGACGGCCTCGTGGCACTGTTGTCGCGGCCCTCCACGGACTCCCCTCCCCTCTCGCTCTTAGAGAGGGGACCGGGATACGTGGCCGCCGCGTGGGGAGACATAGTGGTGGTGGGAGTCTATTTCTCCCCAAACCGCCCTCTCTCGGACTTTGAGGATTTCCTCGAAGTCCTCACCGCAGTCGTAGGGAGGGCGGCGCCACGACAGGCCGTGGTGCTGGGCGACCTCAACGCCAAGTCGGTGGCCTGGGGCAATCCGGCCGCCGGCTGCAACGTCCGGGGGCGCGCCGTCGAGTTTTGGGCGGCCTCATGCGGTGTGTCCCTCCTCAACAGGGGGGCGGTCCACACGTGTGTGCGGCAACAGGGTGGGTCGGTGGTGGATGTGTCGTTTGCCACCCCCGCGCTAGCCGCCCGCGTCGTCAACTGGCGGGTTGAGATGGTGGAGACATTGTCGGACCACCGATATGTGCGGTTCGACATATCCGCCCGGGGAGGGGCGTTGGCCCGCACTGGGCAGTCCCCCTTCCCGCGGTGGGCTCTCACCCGCCTGGACCGTGAGGCAGCCAAGGAGGCTGCCTTTCTCCAGGACTGGCTGTCGCCCCCTGGCGAGGTCCGGGACGTGGACGCCGCAGCGGTTCGGCTGAGGGAGTCCCTGACCGAGGTGTGCAACTCCAGTATGCCTCGGTCTCGCCGTCCGCCTCCCCGTCGTGCCGTCTATTGGTGGACGGAGGAGCTGGCAGGGCTCCGGGCCACCTGCGTGGCGGCCAGAAGGGCCTATGCGCGGAGCCGACGGCGCAGCGCCCGAAACCTGGCGGAAGAGGACCGTCTGTACGCCTCTTATCGGGAGGCGACGACGGTCTTCAAGTCCGCAATGGGCGCCGCCAAGGACTCGGCGAGGGCCGAGATGCTGGAGGGTCTCGATAGGGACCCCTTCGGAAGGCCATACAGGGCGGCGCGGAACCAGCTCCGCCCCTGTGGTCCCCCCCTGTCGGAGACCCTCGAGCCAGCGTTGCTGGACGGGGTGGTCCGGTCCCTGTTTCCGCGCAGGACCGACTTCACCCCACCACCCATGGATCCCCCGCAGGGTGCGGCCCTGCCGGAGGAGGAGGTCCCCCCGGTGACGGCGGCGGAGTTCGGGGCGGGGGTCCTCAGCCTCCGCAGGAAGAAGACGGCCCCCGGACCGGACGGCGTCCCCGCACGGGTGGTGGCTATCGCTGCCTCTCAAATGGAGGACAGGTTTCGGGACCTCTTCAGCGCGTGCTTTACGGCTGGGAGGTTCCCGAAGCTGTGGAGGGAGGGGCAGCTATGCCTCCTCCGTAAGGAGGGACGCCCGGTGGACTCCCCCTCGGCATACCGGCCCATCGTTCTGCTCGATGAGGTCGGTAAAATGTTCGAGGGGATTGTCGCCTCCCGGCTGAATAGCCATTTGCGGGGGGTAGGGCCGGATCTGTCGGACGCCCAGTTCGGTTTCCGCCGAGGGCGTTCGACGATCGACGCGCTGGCCCTACTCAAGGGCCAGGTGAAGGAGGCAGTGGAGGCGGGGGACGGAGTGTTGGCGGTGTCATTCGACATCTCCAACGCCTTCAACTCCGTCCCCCACTCGACGATATTGGAGGCGCTGCGGTATCACGGAGTGCCCCACTACCTGCGGGCCCTCCTGGCGAGCTACCTGGAGGACCGAGAGGTCCTCCTCGTTGATAAGACGGCCACTGTGCGGCGGTACGGCGCAGAGTCCGGTGTTCCGCAGGGTTCGGTGCTGGGCCCTCCCCTGTGGAACATCGGGTTCAACTGGCTTCTGCGGGGGGCCCTCCTCCAGGGCACGAGTGTCATCTGCTACGCGGATGACACTCTTCTCACTGCCCGGGGGAGGAACTTTGGGGAGGCGGCCTGTCTGGCCTCGGCTGGCGGATCCTTGGTTGCAGAGAGGATCCGCCGCCTGGGATTGGAGGTGGCGCTGCACAAGACGGAGGCCGTGTTCTTCCGCGGCCCCCGGCAGCGTCGCCCTCCTCCCGATGCCCACATTGTCGTGGAGGGCGTCCGTATAGGTGTCCAGCCCCAGATGAAGTATCTGGGCCTGGTGCTGGACGAGAGGTGGCGCTTCGGCCCGCATTTCAGCGGGCTGTCGACGCGCCTCCTGAAAGCCGCGGACGCCCTCTCGTGGCTCCTCCCCAACCTTGGGGGGCCCAAGGCGAAATGCCGGCGCCTGTATGCCGGCATCCTCCGCAGTATGGCTCTGTACGGGGCACCCATCTGGGCGGACTCCCTCCACAGGAGGGAGAATGCGACCGCCATCCGCAGGCCCCAAAGGGCCATTGCACAGCGGGTGGCGAGGGCCTACCGCTCAGTGGGCTTCTCGGCGGCGTGCGCTCTGGCCGGCACTCCTCCTTGGGAGTTGGAGGCTTGGGTGCTGGCCAGAGTTTATGAGTGGACGGCGCGCCGGAAGGCGCTCGGGGAGCGCCCCGCCGCCGAAGAGCGGGAGGCGGTGCGGCGGGAGGCGAAGGAAGCCATCGTCCTCCACTGGACGGAGGACCTCGCCGCCGCCGCCTTTGGCCGCCGGACGTTGGACGCGCTCGGTCCGGTTCTGCAGAGCTGGCTCGAGCGGTCCCACGGTTTCCTCTCGTTCCGTCTGGTGCAGGTGTTATCCGGCCACGGCTGTTTCGGATCGCACCTGCATCGGATCGGCAGGGAGGAGACCCCGGCGTGCCACGACTGCGGCGCGGCGGAGGACACGGCACAGCACACCCTCGAGGTGTGCCCGGCTTGGTCCGAACCGCGCCGCGGTCTTACTGCGGCTATTGGGCAGGACCTCTCGCTTCCCGCTGTGGTCGAGGCCATGCTGGGGAGCGAGGAGGCCTGGACGGCGGTTGCCTCCTTTTGCGAGGACGTCATCTCGCAAAAGGAGGAGGCGGAGCGCGTGCGGGAGGACGACCCTCTCGCGGCGCCGCTCCGCAGACGTAGAGGCCGGAGAAGGCGCCGTCCTCTTGGTGGCGACGGGACTTTGCTCCCGCCACCACCTTCGTAAGTCATTCCCGGGCCCGCGCGAGGGCCCGGCCTGAGGGCAATCGTCGGCGGAGGACTGGAAGTGATGGCTGTGCCAAGATTCCCAGTCCCCGCCACTCAGACGAAGCGGGAATGCCGCTGGGTATTTTTAGTGGGTATACCGGGTCAGACCGGGGAGTCCCACATACCCCTCCGATCGGAGGGTATGCGTAATGCATTTTTTCCCAGCGCAAAAAAAAAAAAAAAAAAAAAAAAAGGTTAGGTTGGGGGACCCCCCACAGTGTTTGCGTCCACGTCGCGTCCCCTGGTAACTGCCCAGTTCTGACCACCGTAACGGAGTGGCAGACTGGGTTGGCCAAAGTTCACTGTGACTTCAAAGCTCTCATTTTATTCTCTTGCCTTGTTCAGCTTTGACCTGCGGATTTTATCATGTCGAAAGACCTTGCGCGTGACGCCTCCGGGCGCTTTTTAAAACAAAAAGGCCCTTCTAAGGGCCAACCCAAAGGCCCTTCTCAGGGCCAACCCAAAGGCCCTTCTCAGGGCCAACCCAAAGGCCCTTCTCAGGGCCACTCCGACGCTGCGGCGTCAGAGGCTAGCCGCGCGCCGTCTGCGGCTAGCTTCTTTGGTGAGGCGGACGAGTCGTCTGACGATTCGCTTGTCCGAGTGTCGGACACAGACGACTCGCGCCGACGAAAGCGTGTGCGCGGTGGGTCCGGGAGCTCATCGCACTCAAGTGGGGCGAAGCCGAAGGCGAAGAAGCCGACGGTGGTCGCGGACACCCATTCTGTTGGGCTCGCGGACGCTCAACGCCAGTTGGACCTGGCCCGACGGGAGCAGCTCCAGCAAGAGCTGGAGGAGCGGGTTGCGGCGAGCGAGACGCGGGCGCACGCCGCCCGGGCTAAGTCCGGGTACGGCGCCCCCCGTGTTGTATACGCGGACCACTCCCTTGCAGAGTTGGAGGGAATGGCGGAGGAGGACGAAAAGGAGATCGTTGAGGTCGCCACTAAGTCCTCCCACCTGAAGGGGACCTTTCAGAAGGCCCTCAAGTGCCGGGCTGCGAGCCTGCGTGGTGTTGTCGCGGAGTTGGTTCGGCGAAAGGCCACCGACGAGACGCAGCAACTGCAGGCGAAGGTTGATCGCCTGCAGTCGGAGGTCAGCCAGCTTCAGAAGAAGCTGGCCGAAGCTACGGCCCGGCCACAACAAGCTGGGACGAGCTCCACGACAGAGGGCCCCACCTCCAACCTTGAGGATATCATCCGCAAGGTGGTGATGGAGGAGAGGGCCTTCACAAGGTCCTGCCTCGCAGGGATTGAGGACCGGCTCCTGCCGGAGAAACGCCTCCGACCACCGCTTGCGGCGGATAAACGGCAGCGCGAGCCAGGGCCGTCCTCGTCCTCCCAGGTGGAAGATACCCTTCTGCCTGCGACCACACCGGTCAACGAGTGGACGGTAGTGGGCAAGGGCAAAGGCAAGGGGAAGGGCAAGGGCGGGAAGTCGGCGACAGTCGCTCCCGCCGTCCCGGCCACTACCGCTCCCACCGCTCCCAGCCGGTCGCAGGTGACCGGCAAGGGAAAGGGGAGGGGAAAAGGAAAGGCGACGTTAGTCCCCCCTAAAACCGCGGCCGTCGTAGTGACGCTCACCGCGGAGGCCGCGGGGCGGGGGGAGACGTACGCGTCTATCCTTGTGCGGGCGCGTGCAAATGCCGATCCCGTCCAAATGGGGATCGGCAGTGTTTCCTGCCGACGGACCCAAGCCGGGGCTCGAATCTTCGAGTTCCCGGGGGCAGAAGGGAGTGCCCATGCGGACCTCTTCGCAGCCAAGCTGCAAGAGGTCATCGCGGATTCGGCCAAGGTGGCTCGGCCGGTCAAGTTGGCGGCCATTGAGGTGACGGATCTCGATGATTCCGTCACCAAGGAGGAGGTGGTAGCGGCGGTCGCAGCGATAGGGGGCTGTGGCGTCGCGGCGGTCCAAGGCCGGGACATAAGACCCGGCCGCGGCGGTATGGGCACCATTCGCCTCGAGTGCCCGATCGCCGCTGCCAAAGCCGTTCTCGCGAAGGGACGGCTTAAGGTAGGGTTCAGCTCGGGTGCAGTACGTGCACTCGAGGAGCAGGCGCTGCGGTGTTTCCGGTGCTTCGGCATCGGACACACCAGGCCCCTGTGTCCGTCCACGACAGACAGGACGGACACCTGCTACCGCTGCGGCAAGGAGGGCCACAAAGCCGCCTCCTGCAAGGTCGCCACGCCGCACTGCGCGGTCTGCGCCGCCAGTGGCCGCCCGGCGGCCCACGTCATGAAGGGGAGGAACTGCAATCCTCCCCCTAAGCGGGGCAAAGCGCAGGCGCCTACCGGGCCTGCTACTGCCGCTAGCGCCGTCGCTCCTGCGGCGGCTGTGGAGGGGGGTGCGATGTCCGACTGATGGATAGAGTCGAACATCGCATCCTTCAGACGAACGCCAACCACTGCAAAGCAGCCCAGGATCTGCTGATGCAGATCATGGCTGAGTGGTTGGTGGACTTGGCGGTGGTCGCCGAGCCTTACTCGGTCCCTGGTCGTTGGCTGGGCGACCGGGACGGCCTCGTGGCACTGTTGTCGCGGCCCTCCACGGACTCCCCTCCCCTCTCGCTCTTAGAGAGGGGACCGGGATACGTGGCCGCCGCGTGGGGAGACATAGTGGTGGTGGGAGTCTATTTCTCCCCAAACCGCCCTCTCTCGGACTTTGAGGATTTCCTCGAAGTCCTCACCGCAGTCGTAGGGAGGGCGGCGCCACGACAGGCCGTGGTGCTGGGCGACCTCAACGCCAAGTCGGTGGCCTGGGGCAATCCGGCCGCCAGCTGCAACGTCCGGGGGCGCGCCGTGGAGTTTTGGGCGGCCTCATGCGGTGTGTCCCTCCTCAACAGGGGGGCGGTCCACACGTGTGTGCGGCAACAGGGTGGGTCGGTGGTGGACGTGTCGTTTGCCACCCCCGCGCTAGCCGCCCGCGTCGTCAACTGGCGGGTAGAGATGGTGGAGACATTGTCGGACCACCGATATGTGCGGTTCGACATACCCGCCCGGGGAGGGGCGTTGGCCCGCACTGGGCAGTCCCCCTTCCCGCGGTGGGCTCTCACCCGCCTGGACCGGGAGGCAGCCAGGGAGGCGGCCTTCCTCCAGGACTGGCTGTCGCCCCCTGGTGAGGTCCGGGACGTGGACGCCGCAGCGGTTCGGCTGAGGGAGTCCCTGACCGAGGTGTGCAACTCCAGCATGCCCCGGTCTCGCCGTCCGCCTCCCCGTCGTGCCGTCTATTGGTGGACGGAGGAGCTGGCGGGGCTCCGGGCCACCTGCGTGGCGTCCAGAAGGGCCTACGCGCGGAGCCGACGGCGCAGCGCCCGAAACCTGGCGGAAGAGGACCGTCTATACGCCTCTTATCGGGAGGCGACGACGGTCTTCAAGTCCGCAATGGGCGCCGCCAAGGACTCGGCGAGGGCCGAGATGCTGGAGGGTCTCGATAGGGACCCCTTCGGGAGGCCATACAGGGCGGCGCGGAACCAGCTCCGCCCCTATGGTCCCCCCCTGTCGGAGACCCTCGAGCCAGCGCTGCTGGATGGGGTGGTCCGGTCCCTGTTTCCGCGCAGGACCGACTTCACCCCACCACCCATGGATCCCCCGCAAGGGGCGGCCCTGCCGGAGGAGGAGGTCCCCCCGGTGACGGCGGCGGAGTTCGAGGCGGGGGTCCTCAGCCTCCGCAGGAAGAAGACGGCCCCCGGACCAGACGGCGTCCCCGCACGGGTGGTGGCTATCGCCGCCTCCCAAATGGAGGACAGATTTCGGGACCTCTTCAGCGCGTGCTTTGCGGCTGGGAGGTTCCCGAAACTGTGGAGGGAGGGGCAGCTATGCCTCCTCCGTAAGGAGGGACGCCCGGTGGACTCCCCCTCAGCATACCGGCCCATCGTCCTGCTCGATGAGGTCGGCAAAATGTTTGAGGGGATCGTCGCCTCACGGCTTGATAGCCACTTGCGGGGGTTAGGGCCGGACCTGTCGGACGCCCAGTTCGGTTTCCGCCGAGGGCGTTCGACCATCGACGCACTGGCCCTACTCAAGGGCCAGGTGAAGGAGGCAGTGGAGGCGGGGGACGGAGTGTTGGCGGTGTCATTCGACATCTCCAACGCCTTCAACTCCGTCCCCCATTCGACGATATTGGAGGCGCTCCGGTATCACGGAGTGCCCCAATACTTGCGGGACCTCCTGGCCAGTTACTTGGAGGACCGAGAGGTCCTCCTCGTAGACAAGACGGCCACGGTGCGGCGGTACGGCGCAGAGTCCGGTGTTCCGCAGGGTTCGGTGCTGGGCCCTCCCCTGTGGAACATCGGGTTCAACTGGCTTCTGCGGGGGGCCCTCCTCCAGGGCACGAGTGTCATCTGCTACGCGGATGACACTCTTCTCACTGCCCGGGGGAGGAACTTTGGGGAGGCGGCCTGTCTGGCCTCGGCTGGCGGATCCTTGGTTGCAGAGAGGATCCGCCGCCTGGGATTGGAGGTGGCGCTGCACAAGACGGAGGCCGTGTTCTTTCGCGGCCCCCGGCAGCGTCGCCCTCCTCCCGATGCCCACATAGTCGTGGAGGGCGTCCGTATAGGAGTCCAGCCCCAGATGAAGTATCTGGGCCTGGTGCTGGACGAGAGGTGGCGCTTCGGCCCGCACTTCAGCGGGCTGTCGACGCGCCTCTTAAAAGCCGCGGACGCCCTCTCGTGGCTCCTCCCCAACCTTGGGGGGCCCAAGGCGAAATGCCGGCGCCTGTATGCCGGCATCCTCCGCAGCATGGCCCTGTACGGGGCACCCATCTGGGCGGACTCCCTCCACAGGAGGGAGAATGCGACCGCCATCCGCAGGCCCCAAAGGGCCATTGCACAGCGGGTGGCGAGGGCCTACCGTTCGGTGGGCTTTTCGGCGGCGTGCGCTCTGGCCGGCACTCCTCCTTGGGAGTTGGAGGCTTGGGTGCTGGCCAGAGTATATGAGTGGACGGCGCGCCAGAAGGCGCTCGGGGAGCGCCCCGCCGCCGAAGAGCGGGAGGCAGTGCGGCGGGAGGCGAAGGACGCCATCGTCCTCCATTGGACGGAGGACCTCGCCGCCGCCGCCTTTGGCCGCCGGACGTTGGACGCGCTCGGTCCGGTTCTGCAGAGCTGGCTCGAGCGTTCCCACGGTTTCCTCTCGTTCCGTCTGGTGCAGGTGTTATCCGGCCACGGCTGTTTCGGATCGCACCTGCATCGGATCGGTAGGGAGGAAACCCCGGCGTGCCACGACTGCGGCGCGGCGGAGGACACGGCGCAGCACACCCTCGAGGTGTGCCCGGCTTGGTCCGAACCGCGCCGCGGTCTAACTGCGGTTATTGGGCAGGACCTCTCGCTTCCCGCAGTGGTCGAGGCCATGCTGGGGAGCGAGGAGGCCTGGACAGCGGTTGCCTCCTTTTGCGAGGACG